>SJYC01151277.1:0-40865 GCA_006408675.1 Madoqua kirkii | reverse complement strand
ATGTGAGATGAGTGCAATTGTGTGGTAGTTTGAGCATTCTTTGGCATTGCCTTTCTTTGTAATTGGAGTGAACACTGACCTTTTCTAGTCCTGTGGCCACTGCCGAGTTTTCCAAATTTGCTGGCATATTGAGTGCAGCACTTTCACAGCAGCATCTTTCAGAATTTGAAACAGCTCAACTGGAATTCCATCACTTCCACTAGCTTTGTTCGTAGTGATGCTTTCTAAGGCCCACTTGACTTCACATTCCAGGATGTCTGGCTCTAGGTGAGTGATCACATCATTGTAGTTATCTGGGTCACTAAGGTCAAGTTCTTCTGTGTATTGTTGCCACCTCTTAATATTTTCTGCTTTGTTAGGTCCATACTGTTTCTGTCCTTTACTGTGCCCATCTTTGTGTGAAATGTTCCCTTGGCATCTCTAATTTTCTTGAAGAGATCTCTAGTCTTTCCCATTCTGTTGTTTTCCTCTATTTCTTTGCACTGATCGCTAAGGAAGGCTTTCTTATCTCTCCTTGCTATTCTTTGGAACTCTGCATTCAGATGCTTATATCTTTCCTTTTCTCCTTTGCTTTTCGCTTCTCTTCTTTTCACAGCTATTTGTAAGGCCTCCCCAGACAAAAAAAGTTGTTTTGCTTTTTTGCATTTCTTTTCCATGGGGATAAGATCCCCTGGAGAATGAAATGGTAACCCACTCCAGTACTCTTGCCTGGAGAATCCCATGGACAGAGAAACCTGGTAGGCTGTAGTCCATGAGGTCACAAAGAGTCCGACGTGACTGAGCGACTTCACTTTCACTTTCCATGGGGATAATCTTGATCCCTGTCTCCTGTACAATGTCAAGAACTTCAGTCCATAGTTCATTAGGCACTCTATCAGATCTAGTCCCTTAAACCTATTTCTCACTTCCACTGTATAATTAATCATAAAGGCTTTGATTTAAGTCATACCTGAATGGTCTAGTGGTTTTCCCTACTTTCTTCAATTTAAGTCTAAATTTGGCAATAAGGAGCTCATGATCTGAACCACAGTCAGCTCCTGGTCTTGGGAATATGGGCAGGTCTCAGTAAAAACTTGTAGTGATATTACTCTCTAGGTTTTAGTCAAGGTTCTTAGGAGATCTGATGATTACTTTACTTTTTTGGTTTGTTTTGTTTTATATTGTTTTGCTTTGCTGTGCTGTCATTCCTTAAAAAAATTTTTTTAATTTGTTATCACTAGCTTAAAGGGTACCTTTACTATAGACTTCTTTGTTTACAAACATGTACTCATAGGATCTTTTCTTCTGATGTAAAAATGAGGATCTTCCCTATTAATTTAAAAATATATTAAGTGCCTTAATCTTCAGCTTCCTTTTTTAAAAACTAAAAATATTTCACAAGTCAATTCAATACATACACCTCATTCTTTATGTTGTTTTCATGTGGATATTCCATAATTTGCTTAATCATTTTCCTATTCATGGACATTTAAGTGCTTAAGATAGGTATTTAAGATAAATATCTGTATGTTTTGCTTTTATTTCTGTAGGGTAGATTGTTAAAAGTAAATTTCTGGGGGAGTATATTTTTAAAATGTGAAGGAAGTTGATTTTCTTCAAGGAGAACATAAACTGCCAAAAGTGATTCAAGCAGTAGAAAACTCAAAGATCCCAGAAACCAGAGAAGAACTTGCAAAGATTGTAATGTCTAAAATTTAAAGATGTCCCAGGCCCGTATGTTATATTTGCACAGTCTGTGTAATTTTAAAGAGTGGGCATGTCTCATGTTCAGTGAACTATGCCAGAACAGATGAAATGATGGAAGGTATCCTCACTGATTTTACAAATTCTCCATACCAAATCAAAACTCAATGAGAGGACTAAAAAAGAAAATAAAAATAGATAAAATTTTGTCAGATTAAAACCAGTGGTTTATTAAAGAACAATAACTAATACAAAAACAGTTCAACATTATACTTATTTATTTCTTTGTACAGTATATAGAAAAAAGTCAAATTTAGATTTGATTTATAATTTTTATTTTTTTAACAGTATACCTAGATCAGGAATCATATTATTAACTACCACTTGTTTTCTATATAAAATACATACAACTTTTTTTGTATACAACAGTGCATATATAACTGCTATTTTGGTGGTGCCAGCTCCCTTTACTTACTTTTTAGATAACTTATGGCTCCCAAATTAATTGTTAAAAGAAATTTCTTAGCATGAATTTATGAAGAACAGTGACTGTCTGATAGCATAGTTCTTCATTATCTGAGTATTACGTTTGCCGTTAGCTGTGTACCTGTTAACAGTCTTTTCTGAAGTGATGTGATCAGGCACTTCTGTGCTGATAAGAGGAGTGTGTTGAATATACCTGTTTGGTTTTAACTTCTTGTCCACCTTTAGTGTCAACATTCTTCAGTTTTTTTATTGCCGTCACGTTTACTATTTTGAGTTTGTTCAGAAAAACTTAGTTCATTTACCTCAAACTCATTTGCTTTGAGAATTCTAAAAGTTTCATGGATTCATGCTGCTTTTTCTTGAAGTTTCATAATAGTGTGATTCTTGTTACATCCAAATGTTAGGCTGTTTGTTTGTGCTATGATAAGGAAGTATGCTAGTGTGGAGGCCATAGTAATCCAAGGACATTTTAAGAAACACTGACCCAAGGATAGCCAGTGATCACTATAAACATATTTTATGTATATATTCTTGACTACTAAGAGTTTTTAGGGCTCCATGTGTCTGTTTATTCATCTGTTCTCTACCATCTATTAACAGTTGAACAAATTAAATCCTGATATGGCTACTGTTTTTGATTTTTTTTTCCCACTTAATGTGTCTTCCCTATTACTAAGTATGGGTTACAGTGTTGTTTTAAAAATTGAAGAATATTCTATTGAATAGAAATACCATTATTTATTTATTGGTAGGCTTTTAATTATTTTTAATGTTGTGACTTTGTAAACAGTGCTCCCATGAACATCTGATTATTACTCTTAAGATAGATTTCTAGGGGTAAATCAGAAATTAAAGTACTTTCTCCCCAGGCATGTATGTAGATGTAGATATATTTTGTTTATATTATGAAATTATATTGTTTATAATACATATATTTTACAAACTATTTTTATGAAAGTCTCTCAGATTATTCCTATTGTTAGTATATCATAGTATGTCTCTTACCAGAAAATAAAATTTTAAAAAGAAAGCATACAAACAAGTTCAAATTTTTATTGTTGGATTCAACAGTTTAACACTGTTAAGTTGCTGTTTTAGTTTCTAAATGCTTATTATCAGTTTCTGTACATATATTGTAATGGACTGGTAACAAATGGCTCTTGTATTATCAGCAGACCACATTTTTAGTAGCAGTGTTTTAGCCCTGTTTTAACTGGGCCATGGGATGGGGTTTGTGTCTCACATGTATATGGTCATTTAATCCTCTAGCTTTTGGTGTGGTGCCCACTTTCTTACCTGTGCTGGTATCCTGTATATCAGAAATTCTGTTTTACTTTTCCGCAGAGAGTACCTGTAACTGCTGTGGTGGGGAAATAACAGTAACCTAGCATGATGGAGTGGGGAAGAGAATCTTAACATCCAACCAGAACTCAAGCAGCTTCTCCAGATTTCTGTTTTAGCCTCCTCTTCCTCTTTCTTCCCATCTCAGAGTTACTTGGTGCTGCCAGTTCCTAAGTCTTTTGAAGATTCACACTATAAAATGGGTTAGCTCTTAGTTTCCCCCTCTGTCTGCCTGATTGTGTAAGGTCATTTACTATCTATTTATCTGCTTTCCAGTATCTAGAATTTTGTTGTTATTGTCACTTCTTCTGTTTCCCATTGTTATTTTTTAAGGGCTTCTTATATATTTGTCATTTTTCTTAACTGTATTTACAAAAAATTATACTTCTCTCTTGTAGATGTTACAGTTGACAGATACTTCTTCTGTAACACATTATTTATAATTTTTTTTTCTGACTAAAATTTGATTTTTGCTGAAGTATTAATATTTACTTAAAACTTCTTTCTAGAAAAAGTACATATATAGTGTATTCTTTGAATCTTCCCATATCTGAAGTTGTGTTTTTCTCCCATATGTGAGAGTTTTCCTGGGTATAGAATTAATTCTCGAGTTAACTATTTTCCCTAGAACTCTAAAACTGTTATTTCATTGTCTTCTAGCATTTAGAATTGTGAGTAAAATATCTGATTAATATTGTTGTCTGCTTTAAGTTGGTGTTGGGAATATCTTTTTAAATAACTCCCTGTCCACCCTTTTGTGGTGAAATTTCATTTTTACCTTTTAAACTGAAACATTTTACTAAAATAAGTTTAGATATTGAGTTTTATTTTCTTATACACTAAAAATCTTCCCTGGCATTTGGGAAGCCTTTGATTTTGAAAATTCAAGGCTTTTTTTTAAAAAAAAGAAAGCAATAACTCAATGTAATTTTTTCCTCTCGTCAAAACCATTATTTCTCCCCTATCTACTTTGTCCTTTTTCCTGACAGTACTTTTGTTGTTGTTGTGTTGTTTTTTTCCCCTCAGTATCCTACGTCAAGTATTACTGAGATTGCCAATCATTACTTTACTTTTTTGGTAAAGCTTTCTCCTTTTTCCTGCAGTAACTTTAACTGTAATTTTGTTTCTCACGCTGGATGAGAGAATGGGTAAGGTTTTTCTGAGTGTTTAAATCATTTTTCCTTTTTTGAGCTCCTGCATCCAGTGATGTTTCTGCTGGCTATCTTTTTTGATGTCATCGGGAGCTGAGATGTATTGTTGGAGAATAAACCAAGATTTTCTTAGTGTTTTTGGTTAGACAGAGTTGGGAAAGTTAATATAACTTTTCTGACAGCTTAGAGATACTAATTGACTTACAGATAGGAAGAGCAGCACTTTTAAACAAAACAAGATGGTCATGGGTTTAGGAAGGTGTAATTTTATTCAGAAATGATGCCTCTTTACATCTCTCCTGACAGCCGGTGCTAGCAACTCTCAATCCTGTCTCATCTCTGGACCCAGCTCAAAGCTCTGAATTTGTTCTCTTCCTATACCTGAGCTGGAGCCTTCTGTCACCCCAAAGTGCTTCATGCAGTCTTCCTCTCAAGTCCTCACTTCTCTTCCAAGGTATGTATAGGAGAGGGAGTGGCTGGAATCAATACTTCTCTACTTAGGACATGATGGACACTTACTGCATATTGGTTGAATGAATGTCCTTCATTCAACCAGGAAAGTGTGCTTCCTCTTTGAAAGTGGTGCTTTAAAAGGGTTGCTGTATCAGCATTTGTTTTTATTCTTCTCTCTCTGGACTTTCCTTAACCTTCCAAACACCTTGTGGCATCTGTATGGAATATATTTTAGATTCTTGACATTTTATAGAGCCTTTAAAATTATGTTTTTTAGTTTATATTTAGCAGTTGGGAGAGGAAGACATCAAATGGCTTGAGTTGACATCTTGATGCAGCAAACACTCTGGGTTACTTTTTAAAGGGCCAGTTATACTTTAAACAAATAGTATTATTTTAAGTCTTGAGAAGATGTTGGTCATCTTATCAGATAATAATACATATATAGAAGGCGGTAATTTAAATTAAGGGATTTAAAGTCAGTAATCCTTGTTAGTAAGATAGAGAGTGGTCTGTAGTGAAGTGAAGAGTATTAGCTAATAGGTTGAAAGATTAAAATTATAATTAAATTTCTTTCCTTTTTTAAAAAATGGAACACATTTTTTCCCCATAGGTAGCAGTCCTCAAAAAACTTGGTACCAGGTGTTGTGTTTGATTGCTTTCACAGAAAACAGGTTGAACATAATTGAAGACAAAAAAGATTCTCCAAACTTAAAATTTGAGGGCAAATAAACCCCAAGATACATAAAATACTAATCTCTATTGGTGCCATATTATACATGTCATATATTAAATATAAAAAATAATCACATTCAACATTAATTTATTAGCAGTTATCAGACTTAAGTAAAAGCTAAATGGATTTCTTAATAAGGTGGTTCCTTTTTTCAGTGTTGTTTCGTCTGTGAGGAAAAGACTTGCGCTCTAATGGGTGAACTGTGTGACATCTGTTTTGGCTGCCATGCATCCTATTTATTTTCTGCTTTAAAATTTTTCTATTTTATTGCTGGATGGTCAGCTCTGAATAAGCCAAGTGTTAACATAAGTATATGCTCCACCTCATTCTTTAGATTATAAGCTGCAGTTAAGAGTGGCAACCATGTTTTTGGAATCTCTCAGTAGCATTCATCAAAATGTATCACATTTATAGTAGATTTTTTTTAGTATTAGTTGATTGAATTATTTAAATCATATACTTGTTGTCAATCTTTGGGATATGTGTTTTCATGAGAAAATTTTTAAATTATATAGGTATTTTGAAATGAAGTTGATGATATTTATAAATTTTATCAAAATATGTATTTTTTTAGCATTACATATACATTTTTAGACATGTAACATATACTATAAGAAGCAGTTTGCCTTTTGTAATGAAACCTGTGATACAGACTCCTCTTGATTATATATAGAAATAGAAAACCCTGGGTATTGATAGTCTGGAATGACCACAATATTATATTCTGGCAAATGTGGAAGACTCATTACTCAATGTGCTTAAGAAGTTTCACATATTTGAGCCCCATGCTCAGAGTCTGGCGTAGTAAAAACACCATAGTTGATTATGATGCTTGTCACTGCTGAGACTGTAACACTCTGTAGAGAATTTTCTTAGTTGTTGTAAAGTATCCACAAGGTTGTCACTGAACTTTTTTCTAGTCCTTTATTATTTTTCTCACTTTTGAAGAAAAAGTTTTATATTTAGCTTTAAATAATTTAGTAAAAAGTTTCACATTTTTTACTGTGTTAGGAATAATATATTAAAAAAAATTTTCAGGAAACGCGTATGCTTCTAATGAATTCATTTTCAGGTTAGCATATGTATGTGTGTGTGTGTGTGTGTGTGTGTGTGTGTATTTTAATACTGAAGGTGTTTTCTTTTTTAGACACACCCAAATTTTTAAGTTTGAGAAATATTCAAAGTGCCTCTTAATAGTAATGTAATGTATCTTTTAATTATATTCCCTCAGTGAAGGATTTTTAAAACAGTGAAGTTCCTAGTTACTTAGATTAATTGGAATTTAGAGGTGAGACCTTGGATAGACATTATGGATAAAGCTTACTGTGACTTATACTTTAGTTTTTTAGCTTATCTAATTATTAGTCTATACATATTTAAGAACATGAAAGTAAGAAAATATAATTCTTGTAATACACCATTTGATATTTTTGCTCCTGAACCTTTGGTGCTCAGATTCCATTCTCAGCAATATATTGTCGTATCTATTTTTTGGCTGTGTCATGCAACATATGGGATCCTAGTTCCCTGACAAGGGATTGAACCCACACCCTCTACATCAAAAGCTTGGAGTTTTAACCACTGAACCACTGAACATCTTTTTAATTCTACAATTTTTTTGTCCTCTGCACCTAGTCATAATGTCTCATACATGGTAAATACATACAGTAATGGTGGTAGCTACAGTTTATATGGTACCTTACAGGATGCTATTACATAGTTAGGGGTATTTTTCTTTCTTCTTTTTTTTGCATTTTATAGGTGAAGAAACTTAAAACATAGAGATTGAGATTTGCTTAGAGAAATGCAAACCAGTAATTTTTTAAATTAATGGAGGCAGATGGTAATGAGTACATTCTAAAATGCCAAAGACTTTCCTTGCTTCCATCTGCCTTAGTTCTAGGGATAAAAAAAGAAAAAGCCAAAATGGTAGGGAACCAGAAAGGCAGTAAGTAGATTTAGAAGGCACTGGCAACCTACACCAGTACTGTTACCTGGAAAATCCCATGGATGGAGGAGCCTGATAGGCTGTGGTCTGTGGGGTCGCTGAGAGTCGAACACGACTGAATGACTTCACTTTCACTTTTCACTTACATGCATTGGAGAAGGAGATGGCAACCCACTCCAGTGTTCTTGCCTGGAGAATCCCAGGGATGGGGGAGCCTGGTGGGCTGCCATCTGTGGGGTCATACAGAGTCGGACACGACTGAAGCGACTTAGCAGCAGCAGCAGCAGCAGGGAAACGTGTTCCTCCTTGTAATGTCTTCTTTTTCTAACCAGTTAGTCATGATAACTTGAGAGGGTAGATAATGTCTTTTTGTTGTTGTTAGATGAGGGAAACTTTTATTTTAAACATAAATTTATCCCTGAGGCACTAAGGGAGTTGAAAATCCACAGAGAAGTGTTGAAATTCTCACAATGTAATAGCTATAGGGTCAACTAACTGAGAGCGTTAATGGTATATGTGTATAATTGGAACCATGTGTGTAAGTGGAACTTAAGTTTATAGGGCTCTCTTATTGAGATTTTTTTTTAATTGTTTAAAAACTGTAGTGTCAAGTTAATATAAAATCTTAGAGCTTAAAGGTTTATCCAATTGTGGTTTTCTTTAGATGAGAAAACTGAGGTGCAGAGAAGTCAAACCTTGCCCAGTGTCACAGAGCAGAGCCGAAAGTAAAGCTTGTATTTCCTGAGGTCCAGATTAGTATTATTTCTACTTCAGACTATTATTTTTGGTAAGCTGCTCTTAAATTACTTATCAGGTCTTTTATATCTTTTATTTGTTTGATCAGCACTCTTGCTTTGTGTTAAAATGAACTTTAAAATGAATTTTACTGATACTTCTGTGATGAAAATTTCAGTTTTTTGTTTAATTTTAGATGAGTTAATGTGCAGAAAATCCTGGTTTTCTGAAGATGTTGCGGCACAGTATTGTTTCCTGTTCAGACTACAAGTAACTTCAAGAATTTTCAGGAAAAAAAGAATTGGGATTGTTTTGTTTTATTTTTAAATCATGCCATCTGAACAGAAACATTTATTTTTTGATGAAAAACAAAATACTTTAAAAAAAGATTATGATGTGAAAAATGAGGTAGTTGATAGTCTCAGATCAAAAACTTCAGAACCAAAATTTCAGAACCAACTTAAACCAAACATTTCAGAAAGTAGTTTTCATTATGGACTAAAAAATGTGAAAATTGTTTTGCCGAAGATAAATATTCCAAATGAAGTCCTACTGAAACATGAAGTTGACAAATACAGAAAATTATTTCAGCATAAGCCACAGACTGCAAGGAAATCTATCAATGTAAAGACTGTAAGCTCTGTGGAAGAGTGTATGTTGCTTCATCAGTCTGAGAGAGTTGACGAAGGTATAAAAATGTCTGCAAAAATACTCAATTTCAATTGTTTAAAGTGCCAAGATAGCACTCGGTATAGTCCAAATGATTTGCAGAAACACTTTCAGATGTGGCACCATGGTGAATTACCTTCCTATCCTTGTGAGATGTGCAGTTTTTCAGCAAATGACTTCCAGGTATTTAAACAACACAGACGGACTCAAGAATCACATTAGTAATTATGTTGCTTCATCAGTCTGAGAGAGTTGACGAAGGTATAAAAATGTCTGCAAAAATACTCAATTTCAATTGTTTAAAGTGCCAAGATAGCACTCGGTATAGTCCAAATGATTTGCAGAAACACTTTCAGATGTGGCACCATGGTGAATTACCTTCCTATCCTTGTGAGATGTGCAGTTTTTCAGCAAATGACTTCCAGGTATTTAAACAACACAGACGGACTCATAGAATCACATTAGTAAAATGTGACATTTGTAACAATGAGAATTTATATACTTTATTAGACTTAACAAAGCATTTTTCATCCACACATTGTGTAAATGGTACTTTTCAGTGTGAAAAGTGTGAGTTCTCCACCCAGGATGTTGGCACATTTGTTCAGCATATCCATAGACACAATGAAATCCTTTATAAATGTGGTAAATGCCATTATATATGTTTAACCAAAGGAGAGCTTCAGAAGCACCTTTATATTCATTCTGGTACATTTCCCTTCACTTGTCAATATTGTAGCTATGGTGCTACCAGGAGAGAGCACCTTGTAAGACATGTTATAACTTTGCACAAAGAACATTTATATGCAAAAGAAAAACTGGAAAAGGACAAATATGAAAAAAGGATGGCGAAGTCTTCCGCAGGACTTAAACTAATACTGAAAAGATACAAAATAGGTGCATCAAGGAAGACATTCTGGAAACGCAAGAAAGTCAACAATGCAAGTGACAGAAGTATAGAAAAAAATACTCAAGTGCTTAAAAAAGTGAACAGAACACAGGCTACATCTGAAGACCCAGGCCATCTTGTTCAGGAACATTTAAATGAAGAAAAGCATGAAAGACGATACTGTGAGAATAATGATAAACCTGCTGAGTCAGAGTCAGATAAACCAACTCTTCTGTCCACTGTACAATGTAATGGAGCTCAAGAGGGATCAACTTCTACTTCAAGTTTCTTGAAGACTGCTGTACAAGGACCTACAGTGTTAATGATAAAAAACAACAGAATAACAATTCCTGCTAACTACAGTGCTAAGTTTATGGGCTTCAAGATGGTGGATGGAAAACAGCATATTGTAATAAAACTGTTGCCTACCAATAAACAGAATGTATGTTTACCAGGCTCACAGTCAGGTGCTGCAAGGGACAGTACTGCAGTTTTGCAGCCCCAGACTTTGGATACCACTGCATTTTTAACAGGAGTACCAACTGAGTTAAATGACACAGTTTGCATGAAAGCAGCTCCTTCATTTTCATCTTCATCTCCTGTACTTTCAGGGAAAGTAATTTCAGAAAAAGAAATGGCTTTGCTATCTCAGACAAGTAATAATCCAGCAGTGGATGATGAAAAAGGTGTATCTCCTTCACCAGTAGAGTCAGACTTGGTTACAGCATCAGTGAATTTGACCACAAAAGTAGAAACAAGAGAGAATGTTGACTTATGGGGCAGTCATATTACTCAATGTCACCCTGAGGTGTTAGGTACTACAGTTAAAAGCCCAGATAAAGTCAGCTGTACTGCCAAACCAAATTCATACAACAGTGGAGATATGCATAATTATTGCATTAATAATACCAACTCTGAGTTACCTGTTGAATCTTCCAGTCAAGGATCATTACCTTTTCATAATTACTCAAAAGTGAATAATTCTAATAAACGTCGTAGGTTTTCAGGAACAGCAATGTGTGAAAACCCTCAAAGAGAATCTTCATCCAGCAAGACAGTTTTAACTGAGTCAGTTTTATCACTAGTGAGGAAGGAGAACTCAAACCCAGATAGCCTGTTAGCATCTATTAGTCTTTTAAATAGTAAAGATGGAACTTTAAAAACACAAGCTGAAATCGAAGAACAGTGTGTTTTAGAAAAAGGACAGAACATTAACGGACAAAACCTATACACTAATGAAAATAAAAGTTTAGAGAGCATGACTGAAAGCCTAAATGGGATGGCATTTCTAATGTTGAGTCACCTATGATGCCTAGGATCACATCCGTTTTCTCACTCCAGAGCCAGCAGGCATCAGAACTTTTGCCACCTGAACTAAACCAGTTACTACTAGATGTATTAAAAGCAAAACCTGATGTAAAACAAGACTCTAGTAACAGTCCAGATAAAGATGTTCCACTTCAATGTGCCCAGTCTTCTCAGGAACATGGGGGAGAAAACAAAATAGTTGAATCTTCAAAAGACTTGAAAGTACAAGGCCTTTTCCCAGTTCCATCTGGTAGTATGGCGACTAATATGCCTACAGATGATCTGAATTTAAACTGTAGTGGAAAAGAAAAGCAAATGCTGTCACAAGATGTAAGAGATTCAGAGAAGACCCCTAGAAGTTATGGTTTTGGCACATTGCCTAAGACTCAGTCAGATGCAATAATTACACAGCAGCTCGTAAAAGACAAACTACGAGCCACAACACATTCTTTATACGTGCATAATCCACTAAATTCAGAACCAAAAAAGGCTATATTTGTTCAGACTCCAAAAGGCTTTTTTGTACCCTTGCACTTTGCTGGTAAGCCTGGATTACATGTTTCAAGAAGACCAGTGGCTAATACACAAGGTATCCCTGCCCCTCTCCTTTTAAACAAGAAACCAGGAATGATTTTAACATTTAATAATGGGAAACTTGAAGGTGTTTCTGCTGTCAAAACTGAGAGTGCTCAAGCTTGTGGAACTACAACTAAGGAACCTTGCAGAGCACCTTTCTTAAAAGTAGAACCAAACAGTAATTGTCTGACCCCTGCACTTTGTTCCAGCATTGGCAGCTGTGTGAGCATGAAAAGTAGCCCAGGAAATACTTTGTCATTTAAAGGCCCTTACATTATTAAAACGCCAGCAAATTCTTCAGTGAAAGCTGTTCCTACTCATAATATAATTCCTGAGCATCAGGGCACTAAGTTGAATATCTCCACTTCAGTAAAACCACAGAACAAGATTTTTCCAAAACCACCTCTGTATACCTTTTTGCCTGATGGCAAACAAGCTGTTTTTGTAAAGTGTGTGATGCCAAATAAGACTGAGCTGCTTAAACCTAAATTAGTCCAAAATAGTACTTGCTTGAAAAATATACAGCCAAAGAAACCTGAAGGAACACCACAAAAAATATTGCTGAAAATTTTTAACCCTGTTTTAAATGTGACTGCTGCTAGTAATCTGTCAGTAAGCAACACTGGATCCTCATTGCAGAAAGACAGTGTACCATCTAACCAGACTACAGGACAGCAGAAAGAGCCAGAATCTTCTAGAGATGCCTTACCCTTCTTACTAGATGATATGATGCCAGCAAATGAAATTGTGATAACTTCTACTGCTACATGCCCAGAATCTTCTGAGGAACCAATATGTATCACCAACCATTCAGAGGCCAGGGTATTAAGGTGTAAAACAAACTGTACAATTGAGAGAAACTTCAATAAGAAAAAGACTTCGAAAAGAAAAGTTTCAAGAATAAAAAGTCATGTAGAAGTCAAGATTCCGAAACTGCCTTTGTATCTAGAAACAGAAACTGTAAACGCAAGGGTAGAGATAGTTACCAAGAACCTCCAAGAAAAAAAGCCTTACACAGAAAGTGTAAAGAAAAAGCAAAGCCTGAAAGTATCCCTGAATCGTTTGAATTCAACAGACCTAGGCTTTCAAAAGATACAGTCAGAACTCTGCGGCTTTTCCCCTTTAGTTCCAAACAGCTTGTGAAATGTCCTAGGAGAAACCAACCAGTTGTAGTTTTGAATCATCCTGATGCAGACTCCCCAGAAGTAGTAAATGTAATGAAAACTGTTGCTAAATTTAATGGACGTGTTCTTAAGGTTTCATTGTCGAAAAGAACTATCGATGCTTTACTGAAGCCAGTTTGTTGTAACCCTTGTGAAGCAACTTACGATGGTTTTCCTAAGAGGCACAAAACATTTAAACCTATTAGTTCTGTGAAGGAAAGATTTGTGCTAAAGTTAACTCTCAAAAAGACAAGCAAAAACAATTATCAGATTGTGAAAACTACCTCTGAAAATATTCTGAAAGCTAAATTTAACTGTTGGTTTTGCGGTAGAGTATTTGACAATCAGGATGCTTGGGCTGGTCATGGACAGAGGCATTTAATGGAAGCTACTCGTGATTGGAACATGTTAGAATAATTACCAAGCAGAAGTAAAATTACCTTAGAAGAAAATAGTGAGTTGAGTTATTCCATGCAGACATTTTTTACTTCAATATAGCACCAAAATTAAACATTTAAAAGTTAGCTGTATTTCATGGATGAGCAAAAGTTTCAGTGTTGCATTTGAAAATGCACATTAGTTGCATCAGTGCACATTAGTTTTGAAAGAAACTAATCACAGATTTAGTTTGATTTAATTTTTTTAAATATGTGTTTTTGGGAAGTTAAGGCTGAAGAAAACTATGATGAAACAGTTTTCCCAGTTTAGTGACTGTTAGTAAAGAGAGTAGCAGCTGATAGCCCATTCCCTCTCTTCCACTCACTAGCCTTATGATCTTGATAACTATAGCTCCTCTGAAAAGGTTGAGAGCTCTTTCACTATGCAACTGAAGGAGTTTCTCGTCATTCATGAAGATACTCTAAGAGAGCTTAGGTAAAGAACTTAACTCTGCTGCAAGATGTAGTTCTTTTGAAGGTAACTAGGCTCTGTTGAGAGTACATTTAACTCACTACAATTACACCTCATATGGTGCTTGGTAAAAGTTTCTGATGAGTAGATCTTTTTTCCTTGTAAGCTGCCTCGCACATCATTGAGTGGAACACCTTTCCAGGATTTTCTAAATGGCTCTCGTGTTGTAGTAGATGGACAGTCTTGAGAGAAGAATTAAGCTCTACATCTAGTTTGAAGTTCATTTAAAGAACTTGAGTATTTTTCTGAATTTGATTATACTCACCCAGCATTCCTTTGATTTAAGTTGTTTGTCCCATCATAAACCAAGTGGCCAATTTTTTTCTTGGTTGCCATCCCTTTAAAAAGAGTGAAACGTAGAAGCACTTCCAAGGGAATGGCTTTTCTTGAAAATTAAAAATTACTCCTCAGAAACAATATTTTGAAGCAAGATTTACAAATTGTGTTTATTATTAGTGTCTGAATATGTCCAATTGGGACAAACCATTTATTGTTAGTAACGTTTCAGTATGACTGACAACCCAAAGCAGGTTATGTACTGGTTGTTTGCAGTTGGAAATGAAGAAGCATTAATAGTGGACTCAGTGACAATGCATAAAACTTCAGGACAGATTCTGAAGGGATATGCCCAACAGGTAGAATTTTAAAAAGGAATTTTCATGACAACAGAATCATTGATTTAAACTTCTCACTTTGTAATTTTGGGTAAATTTTGTTGGATCATTGGATAATGGGGTTCTTGTATTAAAAAATTACTGTATAATTTTTGTTACATTGTTACTACAAGTGTTACGATGTTTTTCATTGATTGAATGAAAACTTCAGGGCTTCTCTTCTGTATATAACAAAGAATTTAAACCTGTACATATTTTTGTACCTTTCAGTTATGTAAATTTTGCACAGAAAGTTTTTGAGATAAAAAGTTTATTTTCTTTCAATTTAGTTCTGTGCATGCACTAATAAAACTCATTGTTTAATTTAAAAGGAGTATATAAGACTTTACCCATGTTATTTTGGGGGGTTTTATTTCAGATGTACAAATTTTATATATATATATATATATATATATATATATATAAATTCAGTTTTCAGGGATTGAACACTATTGTTAGCAAGTGCCTAAAAGATGTGAAACAGTTTACATATGTCAACTGTAACATTAAGTCCCAAATGGGCCTCTTCCCCCAATAGTTTTATTTTAAAGAAAGCCATACATAGACGCTTCAAGCTATCTTGCTATGCACATTATACATGTACTGTTTTTGTGCAGTTTGTCTACTTTCTTAGAAGTGAAGTATTTTTTGTATAAAACCTGTTACAATTGTGTTTCTTAAATTGAGCCTAAGAATGGAGTTGATTGGAAATATACAATATATATTAATAATGTGTATGGTGTTTAAAGACTGGTAAGCATTGTTAATTTCTGTAACAAATGTTTTCTTCCATTAAATTTATCTTAAGTTTGTGTTTACATCTTTTTCTTTTACTGTGCTGAATTCAAATGGGAATTTTATTCTAGTGGGAAATATTTAGTTTTCAAAACTTTTTTTCTTCAATGCTAGTGAATGCAAAATAAAATGTGGGCTTCCCTCACCCCCAGAGTTATAGGTGAAATTTTGTTTGAGAAGGGCAGTACGTATTACAATTTAACTATGCTGGTAAAAAAAAAAAAAAAAGCCACAGAGAGACGTCCCTGGCTGTCTAGTGATTAAGACTTCACCTTCCAATGCAGGGGATATGGGCTTGATCCCTGGTAGGGAAACTAAAAGCCTACATGCCACAGGGCCAAAAGACCAAAACAGAAGCAATATTATAACAAATTTAATAAAGACTTTAAAATTGGTCCACATCAAAAAATCTTGAAAAGACACAGAGGGTTATATTCTTCAGTACCCTAACGACAATAAAACTGAAATGTGGCTGTGTTATGGTTAGATTCACCTGGGAATACAGAAGGGAGAGGAGGAACTATCTTGCCACCGTTAACAGCACTATAAAAATATACTTTAAAAAATAATGCTAATGTTGAAATACATATTTTTTGCCTTAAGGTTTTAAAAGCTATTTTTAAAAACTTCATGCACCAGTTCCTCTGCTACTGCTAAGTTGCTTCGGTCACGTCTGACTCTGTGCGACCCCATAGACGGCAGCCTACCAGGCTCCCCCGTCCCTGGGATTCTCCAGGCAAGAACATTGCAGTGGGTTGCCATTTCCTTCTCCAGTGCATGAAAGTGAAAAGTGAAGGTGAAGTCGCTCAGTCATGTCCAACTTCCAGCGACCCCATGGACTGCAGCCCATCAGGCTCCTCCATCCATGGGAGTTTCCAGGCAAGAGTACTGGAGTGGGGTGCCATCTCCTTCAGTGCATGAAAGTAGAAAGTGAAAGTGAAGTCACTCAGTCATATCCAACTTCCAGCGACCCCATGGACTGCAGCCCACTAGGCTCCTCCGTCCGTGGGAACCAGGCTGCTCCGTCTGTGGGAGTTTCCAGGCAAGAGTACTGGAGTGGGGTGCCATTGCCAGTTCCTCTAGTTGGTACCTTTTATGAGTTTGTTTTTTTTTTTTAACTTAGGTTATTCTGAAGGATCTAAGCCTCTATTGGAGCATCTATTGCCGTAGCAGGAAATCTGAAAATAGAAACCTCTGTCCTTCTTTCCTCCTAGCTGAAAGTTAGCTAAAGAAAGTTTTCCAAAACAGTATTCATTAATTCAAAGTTCTTAGTACAACTGGAAGAGTTGGTGTTACTTTTTCAATCCAGCTCCTGAGTAAGGAGTTTTTCATTTTTTCCTACTTGTCCTCCATTGAAAAAGGCCTATTTGTTATTTACTTAAACTAATAGTTTAACTCTTCAGAGTTTACAGTCTTACTAAGTATTCAGCACAGATTGAAATGTAATTGTTTTTACGAATTTCATTTTTATTAAGGAGTCAACAAGATACTTCAGTAAAGTGTCTTAAAAAACTTAGGCTTTGTAGGCCATTAGTTTCTGTTATAACTACTTAACTGTTGTCATACTGAAACAGCAATAGACAACATGTGAATGAGTGTGCCTATTTTTTAAAATTATAATTGCATGTGTTAGTTTTTTCGTTTTATTAAAACTTTGTTTTAGAAAATTGTCAGTGGGCTTAATCTGGCCCATCAGATGGTTTTTCCAGCCCTTGCTTTCTCTCATAGATGTGTTCTTAGATTGAGATTTTTATTCAAAATAGAAGTTTGAGAGTTTTTTGTGATGCACACCAACTATACAAAAGGTTCAAAGTATTGAAACTAAAATGTGTGTACATATGGTTACCACCATAGATGTATTTGTTCAAAAATTAGTGAAGGTGATGAAAATAATTAGTAGATAGGTCTTTTGTGTGCTAAGAGTAATGCAATTTATGGAGGGATCAAAAATCAAACAATTGCTATGAGAATTTATGTTCAGGTTAGATGAGAAATAGATACTAGTTCTTTTAGTGGTTTGAAATCCATAGTGAGAAAAAGTAATAGAAATTGTTTAAGATGGGGGGAGGTGGAGGTGAGCTGAAAACAATATAGTATAAATTCTGTGCAGCTCACTTATGATTTTTTCTTAGTGAGTGATTCCTTTTCACCACTGACATCTGCTTACTGAGGATCTGTCCCATTTGTGGTGAGGTATTGGTTCTGTTCTTGCCACAGCCTTTGTTATGAACCTTGTTTTGAGCAAAGTGCCTTGGGGAATCTCATCTGGTGAAGCTTACTGACAGATGTTAGTTAAGAGTGTGGTATTTGCAGGAGAATTTCCCTATAGTGGAAAATTGAAATATAGGATCAACTTGGTTGATTTTGGTGTTCATTTGCTTTAAGTATGCTCCCTTTAATAACTGGAAAATTAAGAAGTAGTCAATATCTTAGCAGAGGTGTTTGATAAAGTCTTTGAATTATTTTTTGATTATTTCTCTAAAATGGTTTCTGTTAATAAATGGCCTCTAGTTTAAAAATCTTTTTTCTTTAGAAAGTAAATGTCATAAATTATGATACTGTAAGTTTGAATAAGACTTCCCAGGTGGCTCAGTGATAAAGAATTTGCCTGCAGTGTAGGAAACATGGATTATTATCTCTGGGTCGGGAAACTTCCCTGGAGGAGATGGCAACACACTCCAGTATTTCTACCTGGGAAATCATGGTCAGATGAGCCTGGGGGACTACAGTCCATGGGATCACAGAAGAATTGGACATGAGTTAGTAACTAAACAACAAATCTGAATAATGAAGAATGTTAATGTACTTCAGTTTTGAAAATCATAATTTTAGTCAATGCCAAGAATGTACTTATTTTAAAATGCTAATTTCTAGTAGAGACATTTTTAATATGTAAAAGATTTCTTCCCTAATACTTTAGAGTCCTTCAACCAAAAATGAAGGTTATATTCAGGTTGCAACTCAAATTGCCGCTTTCAATTAAGAAATATAGATGACTGCTGTCTTCAATTATTTCACATTACTAATTATTGTTACTGTAGGAAAACAAAAGGAAAACTTGGAGAGAGTTTTGCAAATGACTATTTCAATATTTTGAAAATCCAAAAGAGTGCATTGAGAAATAGCTTTGTGAACACTTAACAGTAGTCATTTAGAAGGCAATAAAGGAAGACCCATTTATAATAGCCACAAAATAAAAATAGTGTAGATCTGCCAAAAGGAAAACCAAGCTGGGAGAAATACAGTGTTTCTGGGTGTAAGATTAAATGTAGCACTCTGGTAGGCCTCATTTTCCATGCTTGTGCCCTGCAGACGGCTTATATCAAATAGGAGGTGGCAGCTGGGTAGTGGTGCTCATCGCGCCACTCGCAATTCCTGCAATATAAGGGTCAGGACAGGACAGCTACAGAAGTGTGTAGCCCCACTTTACCCCACAGCTTGCAACAGACCTACCTGCTCTGGTTAGGTTGGCAGTCATGTGACACTTTACATCTCTCCCAGGTTTCTGGGGCAGAAGAGCTATTGTATATACGTTAACAGCTAGTGAACCTTGCACATTCTAGTCTCGTTCCATGCCCTTCCCAACCACCAACACAGCTGTTTGACAGGGAGCATTCAATGAAGAGCCAAATTCCCAACTCTCCCTCATCCCACAACCTGCTCTATTGCACAGAGGCAGAGTTTCTGTTCAGGGGAAGGTTGGAGTGAGCATCAAAGATGGTAACACACTGTCTGTTGCAGGGACCTGACTTTATCTGGATCAGATTGGAGTAGTTTATACCCTATAGTATTATTGAAAACAGTAGAGCAATCATCTAGCAATTACCGAAGGCTAACAATTGCTGGTGATACCAGTAGCTATCAGTGAGAAGCTTAAATCTTCTCTTTCTCTCAGGAGAAAATCTGGATAAAACTACAGACATCCCTTGTAATCAGAAAGGATGTGTGTGTGCTCAAGTCTGCAACCACATAAGAACAACTCCGGCTCAGTGTAGGGCAAAACTTGTAAACTCCCTGAACAGTGAAGGAAATTCCAAGCCATACACAAATCCAATGTAAAGGGTGTAAATCTCACTGATTCAGGAGTCTTAAGCACAGCCTCTGATCAATCAGAGTGTATGCGTGTTAGTCGCTCAGTCATGTTCTACTGTTTGTGATTCCATGAATTAAAGCCCACCAGGCTTTTCTGTTCATGTTATTCTCCAGACAAGAATACCGAAGTGGATAGCCATTTCTTTCTCCAGGGGATCTTCCCAACCCAGGGACCGAACCCAGGTCTCTTGCACTGTAGGGGGATTCTTTACTGCCTGAGCTACCAGGGAACTCTGATCAATCAGTGGCTAATGACTAAATAGTGTCGACTGAGAAGCAACCCCTAGGCAGTCAGACTTAAGAATAAATCAGGGGGAAACAAGTTGACCACTGACATCAGAGGCTGCATACTGAGGGGACAGACTTGGTGAATTCGTTCAGCCAAGTTACTAAAAAACAAGTCCAGAGTAGGGGACAAGTATCCAGAGATCCTGTAATATTATTATAATAACTAAAATTAGAAAAACTAAATGTCTAGTTTTAACATAAAATTAGACATTCAAAGAAAGTGTGACATACCAGGGAAAAAGGCACTAGAAACTTTGTAGGGGTTCCAGATGTAGGGTGAATGTTAAGCAGCTATTAGAAATATGTTCAAATACCTAAAGGAAACCAGATTTAAAGTATTTAAGTATTTCTGACAGTGTCATATCATGTGGAAAACATCAATAAGATAGAAATACAAAAAAAGAACAAAATGAAAAATTTTTTAGTTGAAAAGTACAATGACCAAAGTGAAAAATTTACTAGAGAGGCTCAACTGTTCATCTGAAGTGGCAGAAGAATCAGCAAATCTGAAGATCAACAGATTTGAAATATGAAGCACAGACAGAAAAAAGAATGAAGAAAAGCAGTCACACCACATACACAAAAGTAAAATGGATTATAAACCTAAATATAAGCAAAAACTACAAATCTGTAGAAGTAAGATTTATGACCATTGTTTAGTCAAAGCCTTCTTAGATATGACCCCAAAATCACAAGTGAAGAAATGAGAGAAAAAAGATACCTCAGTTTTATTGGAAGACATTGTAAAGTTGCTCTGTTTCACCTAGTTTGGATTAATACAGATTTGATTTCCATTTTCATTTTTTAAAAACTTTGCTCTACATAGCTTTGTCTCTCCACCTCAGTGCTATTATTGTCATAGATTATAGCTTTATAAATTGTGTGCCCATCAAGGCAGATTTATAATTATTACCTTATGCATTTTTCTTTTAAATTAGAAGGGGGAAAAGTTACAAATAAAAATTACAGTTTTTTGTGTGTGTCTTTTATATTTACCTATGCTGGTGTTTTTATTTACATTTATCAGTTCTGTGTTTGCCTTCTGTAGAATTGCATTACTAAGTAGTATCCTTTAAACTTGAAGGACTATTTTTGGGGGACAGCAGATCTGCTAGTAATGTTTACCTGAAAATGTGCTAACTTTTCCTTTTTGAAAACTGCTGCTGCTGCTGCTAAGTCACTTCAGTTGTGTCCAACTCTGTGCGACCCCACAGACGGCAGCCCATTTGAAAACTAGTTTTGCTGAATACAGAATCCTTGAGTGGCAATTTTTTCTATGCAGAACTTTGACTATGTCATCTCACTGCCATTTGGCTTCCATGATTTCTGACAAGAAATCAGCTGTTAATCTTATTGAGAGCCCTTCATATGTGAAGAGTCACTTTGCTCTTGTTGCTTTCAGGATTCTCTGTCTTCCAGTAGTTTGATTATGATATTCCTGGTTTTTTCCTTTTTTTTTTTTTAACAGTTTATCCTACTTGAAGTTCACGAAGCTTTTGGGGTTGGTAGACTAATTTTTTAAATCAAATTGGGGGAGTTTTTATTGTTCAAATATTCTTTCTGATGCTTTTTCTTCTCTGCTTCAGAGACTCACATTTTAAATACACTACTATGCTTGATAGTGTTCCAGAGGTCTCTGTTTATTTCTCTCTCTCTCTCTCTCTTTTTATCTTTCTCTTCCTCAGTATAGACAATGTTAATTGTTTATATTTAAGCTCATGGATTCTTTCTTCTACCTGCTCAGATCTGTGGCTGAGCCCCTCTAGTGAATTTTTCATGTCAGTTATTTTACTTTTCAACTCTATATAAAGTTACAGAATTAACTTGCAGAAAGTCTGTGTCTGTATACATCTCATGCTGGAATTTATATTAATCTTGAGCTTACAAAATGGGGAAGGGAATGGCAACCAACTCCAGTTTTCTTGCCTGGAAAATAACACGGACAGACCATGAGGTTGCAGAGAGTCAGACACAGCTGAGCAACTAACGCGCGCGCGCGCACACACACACACACACACACACACACACACACACAGGAACCATTCAGTTTAGTTCAGTTCAGTCGCTCAGTTGTGTCCAGCTCTTTGTGACCCCATGAATCGCAGCATGCTAGGCCTTCCTGTCCATCACCAACTCCCGGAGTTCACTCAGACTCACATCCATCGAGTCAGTGATGCCATCTAGCCATCTCATCCTCTGTCATCACCTTCTCCTCCTGCCCCCAATCCCTCCCGGCATCAGAGTCTTTTCCAATGAGTCAACTCTTTGCATGAGGTGGCCAAAGTACTGGAGTTTCAGCTTTAGCATCATTCCTTCCAAAGAAATCCCAGGGCTGATCTTCAGAATGGACTGGTTGGATCTCCTTGCAGTCCAAGGGACTCTCAAGAGTCTTCTCCAACACCACAGTTCAAAAGCATTAATTCTTTGGCTCTCAGCCTTCTTCACAGTCCAACTCTCACATCCATACATGACCACAGTAAAAACCATAGCTTTGACTACATGGACCTTTTGCCAGAGTACTGGAGTTTCAGCTTTAGCATCATTCCTTCCAAAGAAATCCCAGGGCTGATCTTCAGAATGGACTGGTTGGATCTCCTTGCAGTCCAAGGGACTCTCAAGAGTCTTCTCCAGCACCACAGTTTAAAAGCATCAAACATTTGTCTAAACCCATAGAGTGTACATCCTAAGAGTGAACCCTAAGATAAACTACAGCCTTTGGGCGATTGTGATGTATTGGTGTAGGTTCATGCTTGTTTAAAAAAATGTGCCATTTCTGTGAATGATAGTCGGAGAGGCTATGCATGCTTAGGGGCAGTGGATATATGGAGGCAATCTGTGCCCCTCTCTCTCAATTTTGTTGGAAACCTAAATAAAAGTACTCTAAAAAATTAAGGCCTTAAAATCAGGAAAAAGCCTAGAAAAGATCAATTTCTACTGCAGATTAATAAATCTATTTGATAAAGAGCAACCAAAAATACACACAGTATACTAAAGTATAAACATGTATGTAGTCTACTGAACAATTACTTCTGCTTTTATGTACTTCTGTGGTAAGGTAGTTATTATTTATTATAAATTTGTTTATTTAAGGAAATCTTTCTTTAATCTTTCAGATGATACAGCATTGTTTGAGTTGATTCAGCTTGTTCCACCAGGTACTGTATTGTATTTTGATAAGATAATTGGCATGTGAACCCATTTTAATGAAATACTTTTTTAAAATGTCATCTTTTCCACTTCCTGCCATGTTAAGAGCAATGTTGAGTTTCTAGCATTGGTCCACTATGTGTAAAATGTCAGTAGGCCAAAATAATGTATACAGAAAGATTGACATAAATTATACGTGAACACATTGTTCTAAAATTGAATAAATAATCATAATTGAAAGTGAAAAATAACCTGGTATCATCCTAGCATATTTTGTCACATTCATAAAAATTAACATCTTAAAAGTTCTTGTGATTTTTCTAAAACAGTATGCTTTTACTGATAAAGTAGTTCATTATCTTTGTTTTTGTGTATTGGCTGTTATTAGAAATGTAGGGGAATTAAAACTGTACCTAAGCAGTATAGATCCTTGTGGTAGGTACAGTTAAAACCTAAAGGATAGTTATATTTATCTTATTGATTTCTATGATTATAGAAGAATCTATCTTAAGTCTTTATTTTATGTGAGTTGCAGGAGGCTATATTTTGTTGAAAGCTTTCCCCTTTCTACAAAAGGGTAGAGAGGATCAGTAGTATGTATGACATTTCTTATAAGGAAATGTGTTAATTCATTTAACATAACTTTATTTCAGTTCTTTTCCTTTTATAGAAAAAAATTAAAAGCATGACTCTGAAGCAGGTATTTCATTAAGGCATCAGGCATTATATATTTGTACTTGATGATATTGTTTCTAAATAGCATATTTTGTTATAATTTGAATCATAGGATATCTTTCTTGTAGTGGGTGAAACACTGTCTACATATGATGAGAATACTCGAGATTTCATGTTCCCAGGTCCAAATCAAATTTCTGGACACCATGATTCAAACCGCCAGGTTACCATGAGGAGGATTTCTGGCCTTCGAGTAAGTGCTTACTATTTTCTGAATCAAATTGTGATGTAAGATTATTGCCAAAAATTACCACATAGCCCTTAGTACTTGAAATGTGAAGAACTAATTTAAAGTTTAATTCTGTTTAAAACATAATTGTGTTATGAAATTATGCTAAGTCACTTCAGTCATGTCCGGCTCTGTGATGCTATGA
Organism: Madoqua kirkii; assembly: GCA_006408675.1. Taxonomy (NCBI): domain Eukaryota; kingdom Metazoa; phylum Chordata; class Mammalia; order Artiodactyla; family Bovidae; genus Madoqua; species Madoqua kirkii. The sequence goes on along the minus strand of SJYC01151277.1, from coordinate 16,734 downwards.
ACTATAGCCTACCAGGCTCCTCTGTCCATGGGATTCTTCAGACAAGACCACCAGAGTGGGCTGCCATGCGCTCCTCCAGGGGATCTTCCGTCCCAGGGATTGAACCAGCTTCTCCTGAGACTCCTACATTGTAGACGGATTTTCTACCTCTGAGCCACTGGGGGAGCCCTATGAATTTATGATGTTATTGTAAACATATTGAAACCTAACTGAAAATAATTTACCAGACTGCATGCATCCACTTTCCAAAATTAACAAGTATTATTTTGCCTTATATTCTTCAGAGTCTCTCCTCTCCTTCTTATCTCCCTTCCCCACTGGCCTATCTCCTTGTCTCTCTTCTCTTTATTTTTCTCTCAAAAAAAATGACCAATAAACATTTGAAAAGATACATAATCCCATTAGCATTTAGGAAAGTTCAAATTTAAACAGATGATTTTATTTTTATAGCTATAAGACTGGTAAAATTTAATAAATCTGACAAATACCGAAAGTGTGGAAAAGTGGAAATGTATGTGTTTGTATGCCATGTAAAGTGGAACAACCATAATTCAGAACTATCTAGTAAAAGCAAAGATTCTCATAGCACTTATCTTCTAGGTATATGTCTTTGAGATATATTCTGTCTGACATACTAGAAGAACCTTCTCAGGAATGTTCATTTGTAGCATTATTCATGATAATGAAAAATGGAAATAATTTAAATGTCCATTAGTAGGAGTTTTTTGTTGTTTGGTCGCTCAGCCGTGTCCAACTGTTTGAAACCCCATGGACCAGACTTCCCTGTCTTTCACCAACTCTCAGAGTTTGTTCAAATTCATGTCTGTTGAGTTGCAGGAGTTTAGATAGAATAATTATTATATGTTCATGTAATGGAAATATGTATTCCTACACCTAAAAGTGAAAACTGCATTAGGTGATAGCCGACTCTCATCTTTTCCTAACAATCTTTTCAATAGTCACTGGATGATTTAATCATATTTTTATTCCTGAAAATACTTGCTGTTAAAGAGAGACTGAGTGAAGCTCCTGCTGTTTCAAAGAAGAAAAAAAAGTTGTCTAAGTGAAGTTTTTTGAATAATTTTTTTTTGCTAACTTTATAAAAGTTAGGAAACTAGCATGATATATGAGTCAATAAGGCAAATTAAGTAATTTTTCCTGTAGGTCTAGGTTTTGATATATTCCATCCTGCTCCTGGTGCTGCTAGGTTGCTTCCGTCATGTTCGACTCTGTGCGGCCCCATAGACGGCAGCCCACCATGCTCCTCTGTCCATGGGATTTTCCAGGCAAGAGTACTGGAGTGGGGTGCCATTGCCTTCTCTGATATTCTATCCTAGGAAATAGCAAACTTCAGCTTGTTGAAATTTTAATAGTTCACTAGCAAATTGATTAAAATATACCTCCTTTGAGATATTTTCAGTGTCCTTTAACCAAGAAATACTTCAAAGAATGTTGTAGGACCTTTCTAGAAACTTGCAAAGAAAAAAAATCCAATTTTAAAATCAGCTTTTTAAAAAGTAATTTAAAATGCTGTTTTATACTAAACAATATAAACATAATATTGACCATTAACAGGTATTTACTTTATTCAGTTTGAATTAGCTTTTCATATATCAGAAAAGGTTGGGTTACTAAGGCAAAAAAATCTATATATATTATAAAAAGATAAATTGGAGCATATTAAAAATGTTTAGTTTATTTGAGCAAAAATTGATTTGATTTAGGCAGCATCTAATCTAGCAGATAGAAGCTCCAAGGAGCTACACAAAATGAAATACTTTTATATTCAGAAGGGTATAGGAACAAGGAAATCATACTAGGCTAAAAAGTGTGTTGATTGTTACAAGATTTGTTTCCTTTAGCTAATCAGGCTATTCCTGATGAATTGCTTTAAAATTCTGTTTCTGGAAGAACAGAAACTATAATTAATTTTAATCTGTTTGATGACATGGGGCTTAGTGTAAGCAAGTCCATTTTGGGCCTTTCGTCTTGTTTTTAACAATATAAAAACTGAGACTTTCGGTGATGGTGGTGCGGAGTTTATCAGTTACTCTCACCATACAAGTATAAAACTGGACAAAATTGTCACAAACAAGTTTCAGGGCACTGGAAAGTGATCAGCAATTAGGACAAATTAAAAAGTATCTTTGCTTGAATAACTACTAAGAGTTTTGGTAAAAAATGGCAGAAGTGTGTGGTCATCTTGCATAGGCTGCTCTTATACCCTGCATGGCCAGTGAAAATTGTAGCTTCACCAAGCATGTGGCACGGTGCAAAAGTCAGCAGCTTTGCAACAGAGAGGTCAGAATGACTTGGGGGCAGTGATATTGTAATTTGTAGTAAGAAACATGTATTTGGCCTTCTTACCCCAGCACAGAACTCATAAAACTCTTGGAATTTCTTGTGTTTAAGAGGTTGATGGGGAGACTTTTGGAGAGCTTGTTGGGAGCCTAAGGATGAGAACTAGATGCCAGGGAAACCAACCACATTGGAACTTTCAGCCACATCCCTGAAGAAGAGAGGGGCTAGAGACTGAGTTCAGTCACCAATGGCCAGTGATTTTATCAACCATGCCTGTGTAAGAAAGTGATCGTAATACCCAAAATGATGTGGTCTGGAGAGCTTCCACATCGTGAACACTTGGAGGTACTGAGAAAGTGGCGCAGAGGGAGAGGCGCAGAGACTTCTGTGTGTTTTGCTCTATACATCTCTTCCATCTGCATGTTGTTATGTCCTTTTACATAAACTGGGAAACAGGAAGTAAAATATTTCTTGAGTTCTATGAGATGCTGTAACAAATCGATGGAACCCGTGGAGGGGATTGTGGAAGCCTGTTACTTGTAGCCTATGGGTGACAACCTAAGACTTGTGATTAGCAACCAAAGTCAGATGGGAGCAGTCTTGTGGGACTGAGCCCTTAACCCATGGGATCTGATGCCTTCTCCAGATAGTCAGAACTGGGTTAAATTGCAGGACACCCAAATGGTGTCACAGAGACTTGTGATGGTGACATCTTGACAATGTTAGAAAACCCACACATTGGAATTGGTGTCACAATCATAGGGGCGCATATCGTGGCTTTACCAGCTTAATGCAGACTATTCAATTGGAAGCACAGGAGGAAACCTACAGCTTTGCTAGGCTGATTGCAGTTCCAGTTAGTGAGCTGCACGTCTGCCAGAAAGTTGACCAGGATGCCCTGGAAATGAGGGTGCAATCAAAAGGCAGAAGCGAGATTTCCACTCATTCCTTGCTGCCTGAAACTATGCATGCTCAGGGGAGACAGTAGGAGTCCAACAAGCAGGGAGAGCTGAGGAACTAGAGGCCTCCTGTATCTTTGAGTGCCTTTCCCCAGCCCGCACACAGATAATCAGTAGAGTAGAGCCCTAGGTTTGTTGGATGACCACTAAGTTATGCATACTCTGATGAGAACACTGGAAGAACAGAGTAAAAAGATATGGCACCTATATAAATTGAACAGCAGAACAGCAGATGTAAATTCAGTCACATCAGTTATTGTATTTAAATGTGAGTGGACAACACACTCTAATCAGTAGTTTGTTGTCCTGGCAGGATACCACGCACTTCTCCTCAGAATTCTTAGCATAGACATCTATCTGGGTTTTAGGGCATCTTTCTGAACCCATCCCTATAGCAAGAATTCAAGTCACATTTGGGCTTAAATCTTGGCACTATCACAGACTGCTTGAGTAAACTTGAGACTATTACACCTTGGAGATGACATGTTTTTTGGTGGACTAATGAATGCTTGTAAATGGTTACTATAGTAACATGGTACATAGAGAATGATCAATAAATATTAGTAATATGGTAATGGCCAGGGAGATCATAGCAAGGGGCTGTTTGTTATGGATGGTGGTGGTGATGTTAATATCTTCTCTACACTGTGAACCCCATAAAAACAGAATCTGTGACTTTGTCTTTGATTTTAACTCTTAGCACTGTTCTTTTCTTAAAGTATATGCCTCCTGATTGAACTGAATAAATGAATTACATCTTACTGTAGACTTCAGGGACTTCCCTGGTGGCTCAGATGGTGGAAACTGACATTTCAGATGTGTGATGATTATATTTATTTTGGTTTGGTTGTAGTGCCCAATTGTTTAGTCAAACACCAGTCTCAATGTTACTGTAAAGGTATTTTGTAGATGTGACTAATATTTATAGTCACTTGACTTTTAAGTATAGGAGATTACCCTTGATAATGTAGATAGACGTCATCCAATTAACTGAAGACCTGAAGAGCAAAGACTGAAGTTTCCCAAAGTGAAGTCACTCAGTCGTGTCTGACTCTTTGTGACCCGTGGACTGTAGCCCATCAAGCTCCTCCATCCATGGGATTCTCCAGGCAAGAATACTGGAGTGGGTTGCCATTTCCTTCTCCAGGGAATCTTCCCGACCTAGGGATCGAACCCAGGTCTCCCACATTGCAGGCAGACACTTTAACCTCTGCATCACCAGGGAAGCCCAGGCGAAGTTTCCCAAAGAGTAAGAAATTCTGCCTCAAGACTGTAATATAGAAATCCTGAGTTTCCAGCCTTCTGGTTTGCTTCGAGACTTCACACTCAAGACTACAGTATCAACTTTGCCTGAGTTTCCAGGCTGCTAGCTTTCCCTATGGATTTTGGACTTGTCATTCTCACAATTGCATGTACCAGTTCCTTAAAATAAATATCCATCTCTGTGTATATCCTAGTAATTTTGTTTCCGTGAAATCTCAGCTGCTACATATGGGTCTTGAAAAATCTAATAACGGTTAAAACACCAAGTATTTACTGTGTGACCAGCGATATATGGGTTGGGGGGGAGGGGGGTAAAGTGATAAGTTGCAGTCCAGGCTGTGGTAGTTATAAAACATGTGCTCAAACGGTTTGACACTCCTCCCTTCCAAACGCAGAGCCAACTCTGCTGCTCTCAAGTATGAACTCCGCTTAGTGACGCTAACAGATACGATGCGGTGAAGTGGCAGTGTTAGACTTTGAGACCAGGTCGTTGGATGCGCTGTGGCTTCCTCTTTGCTCTTGCTCTCACATCACTCACTCCCGCGGACGCCAGTTGCCGTGTTTGAGGACATTCGGGCACCTCTCTGAAGAGAGCTTTCTTAGAGTGTAGATGAGAGCTTGAAGGGCCTTGAAGAAACTATCAAAGGAATGTTTGCAGGAAAATGAGGTAAATGTTATTGGAAATTAGTGGAAGAAGGAACCCTTGTTGTGTAATGGTATAGTTTAGCAGCCATGTAGGATATTAAAAATAACAGATGAAATGGGTGGTATTTTTAAGGAGACTTTCTGACAGTGTTAGAGGGGCTGTCTGGTTTCTTACTGCTGCTTACAGAAAAATGTGACAGGAGAGAAAGAAGCAAAAGGAAATGCTGTTAATAATACAAAAAGGAGGTACAACTTACTGTTTTTAAGGATTCTCAGCCTTCCCCTATGGCAAGTAATGCTGAAATTAAGGAATGACTTACGAGCAAAAATCATTCTAGGGCACTTTCAGGAAATTATGGTCTGATGGTAAAACCAAGGTTATAACTATAAAATCCTTTATTAAAATCTCCAAATATCCAAGCTTTTGCCTCAGAAAATAAGTTAATGAAGCAGGTTTTATTCTACTTTATTTTTTGTATTTTATTTTTAAATTTTTAAACTAAAAATTTTATATAATTAAAAAATTGAAGTAAAGATGATTTGCAGTGTTCTATTAGTTTCAGGTATACAGCAAAGTGATTTAGTTATCTATTTCTCTGTATATAAATATGTCTGTCTATGTGCACCTATGCATGCTAAGTTGCTTCAGTAGTGTCTGACTCTTTGCAAACCTATGAACTGTATCCTGCCAGGCTCCTCAGTCCATGGGATTTTCCAGCCAAAATACTGGAGTGAGTTGCTATGCCCTCCTCCAGGGGATCTTCCCAACCTAAGGATGTAACTTGAGTCTTTGTATTACAGGCAGATTTTGTACCACTGAACCACCTGGAGAACCACCTGGAGAGTCCATGTATATGTATGTGTGTGTGTGCACACACATATGTACACATATGTATATACACACACATGTTTTAAATTCTTTGCCATTATAGCTTATTACTAGATACTGAATATAGTTCCCTTGTTGTTAACTATATACATAGTAATATGTATCTAATTAATCCCATACTCCTAATTTTTTAGTCTCCCCATTTCCACTTTGGTGACCATGTTTGTTCCCTGTATCTCTGAGTCTATTTCTGTTTTTTAAACAAGTTCACTTGCCTCATTTATTAGATTCTACGTATAAGTAATCTATAATGTTTGTCTTTGACATACGTCACTTAGTATGAAAATCTCTAGGTCCATCCATTTTGCTGCAGATGCTATTATTTCATTCTTTTTAGTGCCTGAGTAGTATTCCACTGTATATATGCCGCATCTTCTTTATTGATTAATCTGTCAATGGACATTTAGGTTGGTTCCATGTTTTTTCTGTTGTAAATACTGCTGCATGAACATTGGTGTGCATGTATCTTTTTGAAGGAGAATTTTCATCTTTTCCAGATACATGCCCAGGAGTAGGAATGCTGGATCATATGGTAACTCCAATTTTGGTTTTTAAGGAACCTCCATACTATTCTCCAGAGTGGTTGCAATTTATATTGCCACCAACAGTGTAGTAAGATTATTTTTTCTCCACACCCTCTCTAGCATTTACTATTTGTAGAATTTTTGATAATGGCCATTCTGACTGGTGTGAAGTATTGCCTCACTGTAGTTTTGATTTGTATTTCTCTAATTAGTGATGTTGAGCATCTTTTCATGCGCTTGTTGTAAATAAATCTAAAAATGAACATACAGATGGCCATTAAGGTCTTTTTAGGTCTTCTGCTATTTTTTTTTTTTTATGTATTAAACTGTATGAGCCCTTGTTGATCACATTACAAATACTTTCTCCTGTTCTGTACATTGTCTTTTCATTTTGCTTATGATTTCTGTTGCTGTGCAAAAGCTTTTGAATTTAATTTGGTCCCATTTGTTTATTTTTGCCTTTATTTCCATTATTAGAGAAGATTGATTCCAGAAAAAGTATTGCTGCAATTTATGTCAGAGTGTTCTGCCTATGTTTTCTTCTAGGAGTTTTATGGTACTTGGTCTTATATTTAGGTTTTTAATACCGTTTGAGTTTATTTTTGTATATGGTGTTAGAGTGTTCTAATTACATTCCTTTACACGTAGCCATCCAGTTTTCCCAGCACCACTTATTAAAGAGACTATCTTTTTCCCACTATATATTCTTGCCTCCTTTGTTGTAGATTAATTGACCTTGAGTGTGTGGGTTTATTTCTGGGCTTTCCAACCTGTTCCATTGATCTGTGTGTCTGTTTTTATACAAGTTTCATACTATATTAATGACTATAGCTTTGCAGTATAGTCTCAAGTTAGAGAGCATGATTCTTCCAACTTCATTCTTCTTTATCAGTATTGTTTTTGCTATTTGGGGTCTTTTGTGTTTAAAAACAAAATTTAAAATTATTCATTCTAGTTCTGTGAAAAATGCTGTTGGTGATTCGATAGGGATTGCATTGAATCTGTAGATTGCCTTGGTAGTATGGTCATTTGAACAATATTGATTCGTCCAATCCAAGAACATGGCATACATTTCCATTTGTTTGTGTTGTCTCCAATTTGTGTCTTATAATTTTTGGAGTACAGATCTTTTGCCACCTTAGGTAGGTTTTATTCCTAAGTGTTTTATTCCTTTTGATGTCATGATAAATGAGATTGGTCCCTTAATTTCTCTTTCTAATAGCTCATTGTTAGTGTATAGAAATGCAACTGATTTTTATATGTTAATTTAGTATCTTGCAACTTTACTGAATTCACTGATGAGCACTAGTAGTTTTCTGGTGGTGTCTTTAGGATTTTCTATGTATGCTGCTACTGCTGCTGCTAAGTCGCTTCAGTCATGTCCGACTCTGTGCGACCCCATAGACGGCAGCCCATCAGGCTTCCCCGTCCGTGGGATTCTCTAGGCAAGGACAGTGGAGTAGGTTGCCATTTCCTTCTCCAATGTATGAAAGTAAAAAGTGAAAGTGAAGTCACTCAGTCGTGTCCGACTCTTAGTGACCCCATGGACTGCAGCCTACCAGGCTCCTCCATCCATGGATTTTTCAGGCAAGAGTACTGGAGTGGGGTGCCATTGCCTAGTATCGTGTTATATGCAAATAGTTTTACTTCCTCCTTCCAATGTGGATTCGTTTTATTTGTTTTTGCTCTCTTGATTGCTGTGGCTAGGACTTCTAAGACTACACTGAAGAAAAGTGGTGAGAGTGGGTGTCCTCATTGCCTTTCATCTTTTCACTATTAAATGGTGTTAGCTGTGGCTTTCTCATATATGGCCTTTATTATGTTGAAGTATGTTTCCTCTGTGCCCACTTTCTAGAGTGTATATATTATAAAAGGATGTTGAATTTTATCACATTTTTAAAGGTTGCTTTCCACTTACAGTTATTATAAAATATTGGGTATTTTCCCTGTGTTGTGCTATACATACTTGAAGCTGACTTACGCCTAGTAGTTTGTACTTCTCTGTCCCCTGTCTCTATATTCCTCCTTCCTTCTCCCTACTGGTAATGTGAAGAAAGTAGGGGAAACCACTAGGCCACTAAGGTATGACCTAAATCAAATCATTTATGGTTATACAGTGAGGTGATGAATAGATTCAAGGGACTAGATCTGATAGAGTGTCTGAAGAACTATGGACAGAGGTTTGTAACATCGTACAGGAGGCAGTGACCAAAACCCATCCCAAGAAAAAGGAACGTAAGAAGGCAAAGTGGTTGTCTGAGGAGGCTTTATAAATAACTGAGGAAAGAAGAGAAACAAACAAAGGGAAAGGTATTCTCAACTGAATGCAAAGTCCCAGAGACTAGCAGGAAGAGATAAGAACGCCTTCTTAAATGAACAAAGCAAAGAAATAGAGGGAAGCAATAGAATGGGAAAGACTAAAGATCTCTTTAATAAAACTGGAGATACCAAGGGAAAATTCCATGCAGGAATGGGCATGATAAAGGACACAAACGATAACAATCTAATAGAAGCAGAAGAGATTAAAAGAAGTAGCAAGAATACACAGAAGAACTACACAAAAAAATCTTAATGACTGAGAAAACCATGATGTTGTGATCACTCACATAGAGGCAGACATCATAGAGTGTGAGGTCAAGTGAGCCTTAGGAAGAATGATTATAAACAAAGTTAATAGAGGTGATGGAATTCCAGCTGAGCTATCTCAAATCCTAAAAGATAATGTGATGCTGTTAAAGTGCCACACACAATATGTCAGCACTCAGTATGTCAGCTACACTCAATATGGCCACCTCAGCAGTGGCCACAGGACTAGAAAAAGTCAGTCTTCATTTCAATCCCAAAGAAGGGAAATGCCAAAGAATGTTCAAACTACTATACAGTTGGGCTCACTTCACTTGCTAACAAGGTTATGCGCAAAATCCTTCAAGCTAGGCTTCAGCAGTACATTAACGAGAACTTCCAGATGTGCAAGTTGGTTTTGGAAGAGGCAGAGGAACCAGAGATCAAATTGACATTAGTTGGATCATGGAGAAAGCAAGGAAGTTCCATAAAAACAACTACTTCTGCTTCCTTGACTACATTAAAGCCTTTGCCTATGTGGATCATAACAAACTGGAAAATTCTTCAAGAGATGTGAGTACCAGACTACCTTACCTATCTCCTGAGAAACCTGTACATGAGTCAGAAGCAACAGTTAGAATCAGACATGGAACAACGGACTGGTTCAAAATTGGGAAAGGAGTGTGATAAGACAGTGTATTGTCACCCTCCTTATTTAACTTACATACAGAGTACATCATGTGAAATGTCAGTCTGGATGAATCACAAACTGGAATCGAAATTGTCAGGAGAATTATCAGCAGTTTCAGATATGCAGATGATACCACTCAGATGGCAGAAAGTGAGGAGGAACTAAAGAACCACTTGATGAGGGTGAAAGAGGAGAGGGAAAAAGCTGCCTTGAAATTCAGCATTCAGAAAACAAAGATCATGGCATCTGGACCAGTCACTTCATGGCAAATTGAAGGGGAAAAAGAAACAGTGACAGATTTTCTTTTCTTGGGATCCAAAATCACTGGGTTGGTAACTGTATCCATGAAATTAAAAAACACTTGCTCCTTGGAAAGAAAGCTATGACAAACCTAGACAGCATATTAAAAAGCAGAGACATTACTCTGCATATAGGTCTGTATAGTCAAAGGTATGGTTTTTCCAGTAGTTACATATGGATGTGAGAGTTGGACCATAAAGAAGGCTGAGTGTCAAAGACTTAATGCTTTTGAACTGTGGTGCTGAAGAAGACTCTTGAGAGCCCTTTGGACTGCAAGGAGATCAAACCAGTCAATCCTAAAGGAAATCAACCCTGAATATTCTTTGGAAGGACTGATGCTGAAGCTCCAATCATTTGGCCACCTGATGCAAAGAGCCCACTCATTGGGAAAGACCCTGATGCTGGGAAGAATTGAAGGAAGTAGGAGAAGAGGGGTGACAGGATGAGATGGCTGGATGACATCACTCACTCAGTGGACATGAGTTTGAGCAAACTCCAAGAGATGGTAAAGGACAGGGAAGTGTAAGGAGTCAGTCCATGGGGTCGTAAGGAGTCAGACATGTCTTAGCCACTGAGCAAGAATAAGAGCAAAGTGATTCCTGTTTGCCTCTTGTACTCTATAGTGATTATCCTCTGTTGGCTACATACGTACCTTGATTATATGTGGGACACATAACTTGTTTCTTTATTAGTTCGTATATATTCTCATTGTGAGGAACTATATTCTTGGAACTGTACTTAAAGAACCATACCAGCGATGGCTAAATAATGGTTTGATTTAGATGTCAACATCTTGGATTTCAAGCTGGTGTTTTAAAGGGTGAAACTGTTCCCTTTCCCTTTCTTTCTGTTTCCTTCAGTAGGGCATGCATTTATTTTGCACATGAGAGAAATCTAAGTAATTTATGATCAAAGAGTGAATTGGGATTGTCTGAAAACATGCCCCCTCCCACACCAACTTTTGATGCTCTTCTGCTAGAAATGTAGTCTGTTTCTTTTGCTCTAGAATGTGGATTGTACTTAGGAGCTCTAATGAATAGAAAGTGTCAGAAGTGAAAGTGCTAGACTTGTAAGACTAAGCCATAAAAAGAATTGTGTCTTCTTCCTTGCTTTTCTTTGGGAGAACTAGTTTCCAAATCATGAGGACATTCAAGAAGTCCTGTGGAGAGGTTTGCATGATAAGGAACCGCATCCTCTTTTTTAAAAGATGAAAAAGAAGTGAGTCCTCCAGTCAGCAGCTGTGTGAACCTTAGGGAGCAAATCCTCTTGCCTCAGACAAGCCTTCAGATAACTAGAGCCCAAACAACATCTTGATGAAGTCTCAAGGAGAGATTTCAAGCCAGAATCACCTAGTTCAGCCTCTTCCAGATTCCTGACCCTTAGAAACTATGTGAGACCATAAATATGTTTTAAACTGCTAAGTTACATGCTTTGCAACAATAGATAACTAATAAATAGGCATAGTGCATATCATCAATAAAAGTATGTTTGCTGAAAAAGTCATCCACTTAATTTATAGGTAGCTCATATTTAACTTTTTTCTAGTGTATAATGTTTGAAACTTTAGCAAGTCAAAGACACGGTAAAATGTTTGACTTCAACTATATTAGAATGAAGCAGCCCTGGGCACAGGCAACACTGTATCTTTGATGTTTTGATGAACTGTAATTTGTGTGGCTGTCGTTTGTCTGCTTCCAGATATTTTCTCAGGTACTTTGTGACTGTTGCTTTGAATTTTACCACTTTTCTCTACATATCTCAAAACAGTGTTTAAGCTGATGATTGAAATGTTACAAGAAATACAAACCAGATTCATTTCATTCATAAATCTGGATTTAAGCTTCATTATGGGAAAAGCTGTTGGAAGAATTGGTAGAGACTTATCTATCTTTTATATTCAAGATTATATACCCAGGAGCTATGAATATTTTTTAACATCTAGAGAGTATGAAAGCATTTCTTTATTGTGTAGTTATGTATGTCTCAATTTGTAAGAGTAAAAAGAGTTGGAATCCATTAAGTATTTTCACATATTTAGGACTTTAATATTATTATTAACAATCTTTAAAGTTTTTTATAGGAAAATACTTGAAAATGAAAAATTTCTTAATTTCTCCATAAAACCAATATAATCACCTGTAAGTGAATCATCAGCAGTGAAACTGTTTCTTGATAACATTTAACATTAGTTCGTTGTCTTTATCCTTAATAAGAAGAAACTAACAAAGCAGCTGACCCTTGATAAATGTTTGTTATTGTAGGTTGTATTTTCATCAGTAATAATTATCTTTTTAAAAGTTAAAATGTCTAATAATACCCTGTCTTTTCTCTTCAGGGAATTGCTCCAAAGCTGGAATTTTCTACAACCTCAGTGATTACTGAATGTCTGATAAGTTCAAGGAAGTGCCGCACTCAGGTTAAAATAATTTAATTAAAGTATTTAGTGATTTAATGTATTAGTTCATATTTATTGGGCATGTGGCAAGTGCTATTTTTTTAATTTTGGCTACAGTTGATTTCACATTTTTTGGATCTTTCAGTTCAGTTAGTTCAGTTCAGTAGTAATAATTATCTTTTTAAAAGTTAAAATGTCTAATAATACCCTGTCTTTTCTCTTCAGGGAATTGCTCCAAAGCTGGAATTTTCTACAACCTCAGTGATTACTGAATGTCTGATAAGTTCAAGGAAGTGCCGCACTCAGGTTAAAATAATTTAATTAAAGTATTTAGTGATTTAATGTATTAGTTCATATTTATTGGGCATGTGGCAAGTGCTATTTTTTTAATTTTGGCTACAGTTGATTTCACATTTTTTGGATCTTTCAGTTCAGTTAGTTCAGTTCAGTCACTCAGTCGTGTCTGATTCTTTGCAACCCCAAGCATGCCAGGCCTCCCTGTCCATCACCAACTCCCAGAGTCTACTCAGACTCATCTCCATTGAGTTGGTGAGGCCATCCAACCATCTCATCCTCTATCGTCCCCTTCTCCTGCCTTTAATCTTCCCCAGCATCAGGGTCTTTTCAAATGAGTCAGCTCTTCATCTCAGGTGGCCAAAGTATTAGAGTTTCAGCTTCAACATCAGTCCTCCCAATGAATATTCAGGACTGATTTCCTTTAGGATGTATTAGTTGGATCTCCTTGCAGTCCAAGGGACTCTCAAGAATCTTCTCCAGCACCACAGTTCAAAAGCATCAATTTGTCAGTGTTCAGCTTTCTTTATAGTCCAACTCTCACGTCCGTACATGACTACTGGAAAAACCATAGCCTTGGCGAGACAGACCTATGTTGCTAAGTAGTATCTCTGCTTTTTAATATGGTGTCTAGGTTTGGTCATAACTTTCTTTCCAAGGAGTAAGCATCTTTGAATTTCATAGCTGCAGTCACCATCTGCAGTGATTTTGGAGCCCCCAAAAATAAAGTCTGTCAATGTTTCCACTGTTTCCCCATCTATTTGGCATGAAGTGATGGGACCAGATGCCATGATCTTAGTTTTCTGAATTATGAGCTTTAAGCCAACTTTTTCACTCTCCTTTTTCTCGTTCATCAAGAGGCTCTTTAGTTCTTCACTTTTTGCAATAAGGATGGTGTCATCTGCATATCTGAGGTTATTGCTGTTTCTCCAGGCAGTCTTGATTCCAGCTTGTGCTTCATCCAGCCCAGCATTTCTCATGATGTACTCTGCATATAAGCTAAATAAGCATGGTGACAATATACAGCCTTGACGTACTCCTTTTCCTATTTGGAACCAGTCTGTTGTTCCATGTCCTGTTCTAACTGTTGCTTTTTGTCCTGCATACAGATTTCTCAAGAGGCAGGTCAGGTGGTCTGGTATTCCCATCTCTTGAAGAATTTTCCACAGTTTATTGTGATCCACACAGTCAAAGGCTTTGGCATAGTCAATAAATGTTTTTCTGGAACTCTCTTACTTTTTCAATGATCCAGTGGATGTTGGCAATTTGAACTCTGGTTTCTCTGCCTTTTCTAAATCCAGCTTGAACATCTGGAAGTTCACAGTTCACGTATTGCTGAAGCCTGGCTTGGAGAATGTTGAGCATTATTTTGCTAGTGTATGAGATGAGTGCAATTGTGTGGTAGTTTGAGCATTCTTTGGCATTGCCTTCCTTTGGGATTGGAATGAAAACTGACCTTTTCCAGTTCCGTGGCCACTGCTGAGTTTTCCAAATTTGCTGACGTTGAGTGCAGCACTTTCATAGCATCATCTTTCAGGATTTGAAACAGCTCAACTGGAATTCCATCACCTCCACTATCTTTGTTCATAGTGATGCTTCCTAAGGCCCTCTTGACTTCACATTCAGGATGTCTGGCTCTAGGTGAGTGATCACACCATCGTGATTATCTAGCTCTTGAAGATCATTTTTGTATAGTTCTTCTGTGTACTCTTGCCACCTCCTCTTAATATATTCTGCTTCTGTTAGGTCCATACCATTTTTGCCCTTTATTGAGCCCATCTTTGCATGAAATGTTCCCTTGGTATCTCTAATTTTCTTGAAGAGATCTCTAGTCTTTCCCATTCTGTTGTTTTCCTTTGTTTCTTTGCATTGATCACTGAGGAAGGCTTTCTTATCTCTCCTTGCTATTCTTTGAAACTCTGCATTCAAATGGGTATATCTTTCCTTTTCTCCTTTACTTTTCGCTTCTCTTCTTTTCACAGCTATTTGTAAGGCCTCCTCAGACAGCCATTTTGCTTTTGCTTTTTTGCATTTCTTTTTCTTGGGGATGGTTTTGCTGCCTGTCTCCTGTACAATGTTGTGAACCTCCATCCGTACTGTATCAGATGTAGTCCCTTAAATCTATTTCTCACTTCCATTGTATAATCATAAGGGATTATATTTGGATCTTTAAGGCAATTATCATAGGTATTTAACATTTTGGTTACATGTTAATAAGTGTGAATGTGAAGAGCTTGTTACAGTTGGTAGGTGGTGCATTTACTTACTTCATGATTTTTTTTTTTTTTAATGGAAAGAAATTAACTTGCCAGAAAGATGTTGGGATCAAGAAGTCCCACAGAGAACCAGTTTGGAGGCCTCTAAATCTTAAAAAACTTAAAGTTCAAAGAAAGTGAAAATAAAGTCGCTTAGTCGTGCCCGACTCTTTGCGACCCCATGGACAGTAGCCTGCACCAAGCTCCTCTGTTCATGGGATTTTCAAGGCAAGAGTACTGGAGTGGTTTGCCATTTCCTTCTCCCAGGAATCTTCCCAACCCAGGGATCGAACCCAGGTCTCTGGCATTGTAGACAGACAATTTACCAATCTGAGCCACCAGGGAAGTCCTTAAAGTTCAAAGGATTGTGGTACTCAGACTGAGTTATAGGTATTTAGTACGTATAGCTTCTTGAGTGTTTCTGATTCCTTAAGGGACTGTTCCTCTAGTTTGGTGGCTGTTCTAATGCTATCAGATCAAAAGAAGCATGACTGTTTCAGTTTAAGTACTTCTGTGTTTATAAAAACTGTCTTTAGCAAACTCAGATATCTGGATCTAATACTCCATTTTGGTCCAACTTTCCGCTGAGTCACCAGACTCATCTTGCTACCCTGTCCGCAGATGATCTAACAATGTCCAGGCATTACTCATACATATGTGGCTGCCTTATGACCAGGTAACAATGAGCCTGTGACGATGAGCCAGGACTATATAAAGCCTAGTGGGCCCAAACAGGGCAGGACTGGACCTATGGTGGGAAAAGTAGAATGTTAATTTCCTACATTAACAGTTTAAGAGTAAATTTTCTCAGGGTGACAACAAGCTAAGAAAGGTAAAATATAGTTATAAGATTATCAAGAGGATCTTTTTTAATTTGTTTAGCAAGACATTTGCTATATCAGAGTTTAGCCTAATTACTTGTGTTTTAAATGCAAGACGAAATACTGCTGTTAGAGGTCTGATGACTTGCTTGCCAAATGCAGAGCTGGCTTACTGACTTTGTTAATTTCCTACATTAACAGTTTAAGAGTAAATTTTCTCAGGGTGACAACAAGCTAAGAAAGGTAAAATATAGTTATAAGATTATCAAGAGGATCTTTTTTAATTTGTTTAGCAAGACATTTGCTATATCAGAGTTTAGCCTAATTACTTGTGTTTTAAATGCAAGACGAAATACTGCTGTTAGAGGTCTGATGACTTGCTTGCCAAATGCAGAGCTGGCTTACTGACTTGTTTGGCGATATGCTTTGTGCACATTTATAAATTGTCCTAAATTCTGTCCCTGATCATAACAAGTTTCCTTTCCACGCTGGGGTATTTGCTTCTGCTGGATGGGTAGAAAGCTCTCTTTTTTGGTCAGGAGTGCAGCATGCACACAGAAGACTGCATAGATTCTAAGTGCGGAGCTTGGTGGAAGACTCCTTTCTAAATGCGGCACTGGCATCCCGCGAGTAGTTCCACTGGACTGGCATGTTCCTCTAGAGGCTTTTGGCAGACTTGCCATTTCAGTGTTTGTCATTTGTTCTTTGTGGAACAGAAATGGGAGAAACTAGTTGTTGATGTTAGTGTTAAGAAAATATTCTTGAAAATCAGACAGATTTGGTTTCAAGTTCCTCATAAGACTGATTTATAGATTTGAGAATATATGTGCCTGGC
>SJYC01151275.1:0-19177 GCA_006408675.1 Madoqua kirkii | reverse complement strand
TATAGCCAATTATTTGAATACATAGTTACAAATAATAAACCAACATTTACATTAATCTTTAGTATATTGAAAAATAACTTTTTAATTTTTTCTTAGATTTTTCAAATGATTAAATATTGGGCTTTAACTTTTATAAAGTACTTATTATACTAAAGAAGAAGTGTGGTATAGTGTTTTTTACTTATTACTAGAGTTATTTGGGAGGATGTGGATTTGACTTCCCCCAGAATCTGCACAAAGAAGAGAGACTGATCTAGTTGGTTTTGATAGATTATATGTACCTTAAATTACTTTTTAAAGTTTTTTTCTACCTGTGGTTATATATATATGGTTTACCCATGGGTCATAATATGTATTAAGTAATTCTCCTGGCTAAACTAATTTTTATTTTTTATGTTTAGGATAAATTTGTTTACCATACGGCTCCAGTTGAAAAACCACACGGCAGACTGCAAAACAGAACATCGAGGTCACAAAAGAAAAAATCCAAGTCACCTGAGAGAAATAAGTATTGCATAAATGCAAAAAACTACGAACAGCCTACAATTTCTTCAAAATCACACTCTCCATCTCCTTACACAAAAAGACGCATGTGTGAACTATCGGAAGACACCAGGCGGCGGC
Source organism: Madoqua kirkii (assembly GCA_006408675.1). Taxonomy (NCBI): domain Eukaryota; kingdom Metazoa; phylum Chordata; class Mammalia; order Artiodactyla; family Bovidae; genus Madoqua; species Madoqua kirkii. The sequence continues at coordinate 18,553 of SJYC01151275.1, read as the reverse complement.
TGGCCCATTTAAATCTCGGCCCTTATGAATTCAAAAAAGAAACAGATAAACCTCCATTTGTGATTAGACATGTATGTGTTCTTTGAAACATTTCCATTTGAAACTGATCTAATCTGTAATTGCACTAAAATATTACTCTCAACTTCTTTCAACTTCTAGCTTATATGAATAATTTTTCTTCCTGAACTGTATGTTAGCCTAGCAATCTAAAATGGAAAATTAACTTAATAAAAGAACATTCTTCTGTAGCTTTTAAACCTGACAGAGATCAAGCTCCATTATGAATCCCATGAGTCCTCTAAGTAGCCGTTTCCTTTCCTCTTATAAGTGGACAGTGTAATAACTTTACAAATTGAACTGATATATAATTGACATTAGTACTAAAATGGCAGAGTAGGGTTTTTAAAAAGGAACTGGTTTTCTTTGTGAAAAGGAGGGCACCCACCCCATAGCCCTTTAAAAAAATTGTAATGGAAAAGTTTCCCTTGTAATTATGTCCCCTTGGGTAAACCTTATATAATGGACTTTGAAGCAAATCATCATTTGATGGTAACAGAAAGAGCTTTGAAAGAGAAGACTTAACTTTAAGGGTAATAGAGTTTCTAATCTTTCTGTATGGAAGCCTGTTTTGATGTGTTTGTGTTTAAAGCTTGTATCCATATGATAGTCAAAAAGACTTTGACTAATTTTTAAGGGTCTATAGTCCATCCTAAAGGAGACCAGTTCTGGGTGTTCATTGGAAGGACTGATGCTGAGGCTGAAATTCCAATACTTTGGCCACCTCATGCAAAGAGTTGACTCATTGGAAAAGACCTTGATGCTGGGAGGGATTGGGGGCAGGAGGAGAAGGGGACAACAGAGGATGAGATGGCTGGATGGCATCACCGACTCATGCACATGAGTTTGGGTAAACTCTGGGAGTTGGTGATGGACGGGGAGGTCTGGCGTGCTGCTATTCATGGGGTCGCAAAGACTCAGACACTACTGAAAGACTTAACTGAACTGAACTGAATAATACTTAATAAAAATCTTTCTCAGAATCTTCATAATTTCTTTAATTTTTATAAAAATATTTTACCTTAAAGTCATTTCAGTAACAAAAAATTGCTTTACATAATAATAAACTTAAAGATTTAAGTGCCTGTAGAAGCAAAACAACTTTTTGAGGTATCCATAAAATACTTTCTGACTTTAGTGTTTCCAGTGCATTTTCCCAAATTTTAAAATGTGAATGTAAATGCAAACAAGTAAACATGTTCCTTTGATGGTCTAATAGCTTTTTTAACATTGGTGATGCCATTAAAAAAAAAATTTAGATGTACTTTAAGCAGTATTTCATTCCATTTTCTTATTTGACTATAAATCTTTTATTATTTTAGCCTAGAGTAATAGATTTTTATTGTAAAAAAGAAAATTTTTAATAGTTATGGCAACTTTTAAATGGTCACATTTTGCTGAGATTACTGTAATTGCGCTTGTCTTATTTATAGCACTTGTTTATAGGTTCTGGTCACTGGTTTTTGTTGTTTGAACAATATCCAGATATGTTTGCTTGCTTGTTTGATGGGAGTTTCAGAGTGCCTTTAATTTTGTTTGCCCACAATTGCAAATTAAATTGAAAAGAAAGGACATGCTAAACTCTAACCTGAAGGAGTATTAGCACTTTAATTAAAATACCTATGTACAAAGACAGCTAAGAATATTTTGAGCATTAGCCACATAAAAATTGCTTAGGGAAATAACTACTCTTAAAATGTTTAGTATTATTTTCATGTCACTACTTAAAATAGAATAATTTTATTAATTCCTGGTATAAATTTTGACATTTTTATTTAAATAATTTCCCTTTCAACTTTCCAATGAATGGGAAGCAATATATGCTTCTAAGTTTATAGCTACAAAATTACTTACAGTGACTGTAAAGGACTAGATTTTTCCAACTGTGTTTATAAACATATGCCTCCCACCTCCATGCTGCTGCTGCTGCTAAGTCACTTCAGTTGTATCCGACTCTGTGCAACCCCATAGATGGTAGAACACCAGGCTCACCGGTCCCTAGGATTCTCTAGGCAAGAACACTGGAGTGAGTTACCATTTCCTTCTCCAATACATGAAAGTGAGAAGTGAAAGTGAAGTCGCTCAGTCGTGTCCGACTCTTAGTGACCCCATGGACTACAGCCTACCAGGCTCCTCCACCCCTGGATTTTCCAGGCAAGAGTCCATTCATGATTTTCAAAGCACTTAACAAAATTGGTAACCAAGCAAATTTTTAATTTGATATATGAATATATAAAATGTAATACTCTTAGAAAAGACATTCTAGTTTCATAGGTACTGTATAAAAACTAATCTTAAAAAATACAGAAGTTTCAAGAAACTAGTATGCTCCCAAACAAGCTAGCACAACCATTCTATAAGAGTTAAGCTACATTCTTTGCTTTTTTTCATTTATGTTCAGTTCAATTCAGTCGCTCAGTCATGTCTGACTCTTTGCGACCCCATGAATCGTAGCACGCCAGGCCTCCCTGTCCATCACCATCTCCTGGAGTTCACTCAAACTCACGTCCATCGAGTCCATGATGCCATTCAGCCATCTCGTCCTCTGTCATCCCTTTCTCCTCCTACCCCCTTTCCGTTCCAGCATCAGAGTCTTTTCCAGTGAGTCAACTCTTTGCATGAGGTGGCCAAAGTACTGGAGTTTCAGCTTTAGCATCATTCCTTCTAAAGAACACCCTGGGCACTCTGTCATTTATAATAACACTCTGTCATTTATAATAACAAATCTCCTTTAGAATGGACTGGTTGGATCTCCTTGCAGTCCAAGGGACTCTCAAGAGTCTTCTGCAACACCATAGTTCAAAAGCATCAATTCTTTGGTGCTCAGCCTTTTGCTTTTTTTCATTTATGTAGAAGTTAGTATTTTTTTCTGTTATGGTAAAACCTGCCTCTTGAGAAATCTGTATGCAGATCAAGAAGCAACAGTCAGAACTGGACATGGAGCAACAGACTGGTTCCAAATAGGAAAAGGAGTCTGTCAAGGCTGTATATTGTCACCCCGCTTATTTAACTTATATGCAGAGTACATCAGAGAAACGCTGGACTGGAAGAAACACAAGCTGGAATCAAGGTTGCCGGGAGAAATAATAATCTCAGATATGCAGATGACACCATCCTTATGGCAGAAAGTGAAGAAGAACTAAAAAGCATCTTGATGAAAGTGAAAGAGGAGAGTGAAAAAGTTGGCTTAAAGCTCAACATTCAGAAAATGAAGATCATGACATCCGGTCGCATCACTTCATGGGAAATAGATGGGGAAACAGTGGAAATAGTGTCAGACTTTATTTTTTGAGGCTCCAAAATCACTGCAGATGGTGACTGCAGACATGAAATTAAAAGATGCTTACTCCTTGGAAGAAAAGTGATGACCAACCTAGATAGTATATTCAAAAGCAGAGACATTACTTTGCTGACTAAGGTCTGTCTAGTCAAGTCTATGGTTTTTCCAGTGGTCATGTATGGATGTAAGAGATGGACTGTGAAGAAGGCTGAGCACCAAAGAACTGATGCTTTTGAACTGTGGTGTTGGAGAAGACTCTTGAGAGTCCCTTGGACTGCAAGGAGATCTAACCAGTCCATTCTGGAGATCAACCCTGGGATTTCTTTGGAAGGAATGATGCTGAAGCTGAAGCTCCAGTACTTTGGCCACCTCATGTGAAGAGTTGATTCACTGGAAAAGACTGATGCTGGGAGGGATTGGGGGCAGGAGGAGAAGGGGACGACCAAGGATGAGATGGCTGGATGGCATCACGGACGCAATGGATGTGAGTCTGAGAACTCTCTGAGAGATGGTGATAAACAGGGAGGCCTGGCGTGCTGCAATTCATGGGGTCGCAAAGAGCTGGACACGACTGAGTGACTGAACTGAGCTGAACTGATTCTGCCATTTCATATAAATAGAAACATACACTTTTTGCCATTGTGTCTTTTTTCATTTAGTACATTTATACAGTGCTTCAAGTTTCATTTGTGTTGCAGCATGTATCAGTACTTTATTCTTTTTATGACTGAATAATTCAGTGTACATTTTGTGTATCCATTAATCTGTTGATGGACATTTGAGTTTTCACCTTTTAGTTATGTGAATAGTACTTCTGTGAACATTCGTGTACAAGTTTTGTTTGAATATCTGTTTTAATTCCCAACTGCTTTAATACCTACGAGTGAGATTGTGGAGCCATATGGGCTTCCCTGGTGGCTCAGACAGTAAAGAATCTGCCAGCAATGTGGGAGACCTGAGTTCCATCCCTGGGTCGGGAAGATCCCCTGGAGAAGGGAATGGCAGCCCACTCCAGTATTCTTGCCTGGGAAATCCCATGGACAGAGGAGCCTGGTTAGCTACAGTACATGGGTTCACAAAGAGTCAGACAGAACTGAGTGACTAACACATGATAATTCTGTGTTTAACTTATTTAAAAGTTGCCGAACTATTTTCCAGAGTTTACTCTGTTGTGTTTTCACCAGCAATGTATGATGTTTCCAGTTTATCCACATTCTCAGTAATGTCTGTTATTTTCTATTTTATTTTTATTGTAGCTATCCTGAGGGTGTAGAGTGGTATCTCATGATGGGGGTAAAATAGACTTTTGACTTGCATTTTACTAATGATTAGTGATGCTGAATGGTTTTTCGTGTGCTTATTGGTCATTTGTATATATTTTTTGGAGAAGTGTCTTTTTGAAGTCCTTTGCTCAATTTTTTTTAATTGAGTTTTTGGTTTGTTTATATATTCTGGATATTAATGCCTTTTCAGATAATAATTTGCAAATATTTTGCCCTACTATGTGGGTTGCCTTTTCATTCTCTTGATATTGCCCTTTTTATGTAAAAAGCTTTTAATTTTGGTAGATAAACCTGTCTTTTTTTACACAGATTTAAGTAAGTCTGATTCTTTTTGTTAGAAAACATGGATGACTGTTAATATGTTATTCCTATACTCCGAATGCTGGCTCCTAAATGCAGCCAGGTAAAGACACTAAATTCAAACTCTGAATGCTAAGGAGATAAGTAATAAATGGCTAAACTTGTTTTCAACATGTAGCAAAGTAAGATTTTTCTTTTTAACTTTGTAGTGAAAGCAAACTAGGGAATAGAGTAATGGACATTTCAACTGTAAATAGGTTGATTTTAGCATGGATTCAGAATATAATTTAAAATTTCTGGGATTTAAATTTTACTTAAAAACAAACAACAAAATACTTGGCTAAGCTCTGATTATGGAACATTCCTGAACTGTGTAGGCAGTATCATGTTAACCTGATGATATGTGACCTATGTACCTTACTTGATTTTCTGGTATCATTAGACTGAAAAAAAATTAAGCTTTTTGTTCCACTTACATTTTCCTTATTCTAGGTTGACCCCCCAAGTCCCAGGGCCGATGCTTTATTTGGATCTCCTGGCAGAGACTGTGAAAGAGATGGATGGTCCAGGCTGCACAATGGTAATATACAAGTTTTATCTATTATTTTAGTTAATTTTTCTACTTTCAAATGTTTACCTTGGCATCAATTAAAAAAAAGAATCTTGGCTATATTGGAAAATATGTTACAATGACACTTTTTAAAACCTATGGGACACCCAGGTAGATACTCTCTAAAAATTATAAAATTTAAGTGCTGCTATAAATCATCTTTGTGATTCAAAACACTTATTAGCATATTAAAGACTGCGATACCTTTTAGTAAAACACGACAACAAAAAAAAACTTTGATTTTGTTTTGCTTAACAATTTTTAAATTTATTTGGCCATGAAAACATTTTCCTACTTTAACAAGCATTACTGTTTGTGGAACAGGCTTTGGAAAATACACTTGTAAAAAGAGTTCAAGCTGATACTTTTGGACATACATTTACACGTATATTTGAATGCTTGCTCACCCACTTATTTATAAACAGAGCATTCTTGAAAAAATTATCTTAATACTCTGATTATCAGTTTATTGAAGAATGAAGATAGTTCAGTTCAGTTCAGTCGGACACCACAGTCATGTCCGACTCTTTGCGACCCCATGAATCGTAGCACGCCAGACCTCCGTGTCCATCACCAACTCCCAGAGTTCACTCAGACTCGTGGCCATCGAGTCAGTGATGCCATTCAGCCATCTCATCCTCTGTTGTCCCCTTCTTCTCCTGCCCCCAATCCCTCCCAGCATCAGAGTCTTTTCCAATGAGTCAGCTCTTCATATGAGGTGGCCAGAGTGCAGGAGTTGCAGCTGTAGCATCATTCCTTCCAAAGAAATCAGTCCCTGGCGGGGATCCCACATGCCATGAGTGGCTAAAATAAAATGAGTTTTCAAAGCTGACATAGAACAAAGACTTTTTATAGGTGAGGATTCTCAAATCTGATGATTTTGAGCATGAAACTACATGATCTAGTTCAAGCTGAAAAGATTGTGCAGGACAGGGCACAGAGAGAGCCGCTGTGGACGTGTGCTGCTCTGGGGGAGGAGGTAAGGCAGCTCTGGGCTGGTGTGCTGGCCACAGGGTGAGTGCTGCGTGTTCTGGGTATGTTCTGAGGGTGGAGCAGAGAGGATGAGGGGAGTGAGCCAAGAGAGGAGACTGTGGTCCCTAACTTTTCGGGCTCCAGAGACCAGTTTCACGGAAGACAATTTTCCCATGGAACCAGGGGTTGGGGGAACGGTTTCTGGATGATTCAGTTTAGTTCAGTCACTCAGTTGTGTCCAACTCTTTGCAACCCCATGGACCAAAGCACGCCAGGCCTCTCTGCCCATCACCAACTCCAGGAGTCCTCCGAAATCCATGTCCATTGAGTCGGTGATGCCATCCAACCATCTCACCCTCTGTCGTCCCCTTCTCCTCCTGCCTTCAATCTTTTCTAGCTTCAGGGTCTTTTCAAATGAGTCAGCTCTTCCCATCAGGTGGCCAAAGTATTGGAGTTTCAGCTTCAGCATCAGCCCTTCCAATGAACACTCAGGACTGATCTCCTTCAGAATGGACTGCTTGGATCTCCTTGCATCCAAGGGACTCTCAAGAGTCTTCTCCAACACCACAGTTCAAAAGCATCAATTCTTTGGTGCTCAGCCTTCTTCACAGTCCAACTCTCACATCCATACATGACCACAGGAAAAACCACAGCCTTGACTAGACGGACCTTAGTCGGCAAAGTAATGTCTCTGCTTTTCAGTAAGCTATCTAGGTTGGTCATAAGTTTTCTTCCAAGGAGTAAGTGTCTTTTAATTTCATGGCTGCAATCACCATTTGCAGTGATTTTGGAGCCCCCCCAAATAAAGTTTGACACTGTTTCCACTATTTCCCCATCTATTTCCCATGAAGTGATGGGACCAGATGCCATGATCTTAGTTTTCTGAATGTTGAGCTTTAAGCCAACTTTTTCACTCTCCTCTTTCACTTTCATCAAGAGGCTCTTTAGTTCTTCTTCACTTTCTGCCATAAGGGTGGTGTCATCTGCATTTCTGAGGTTATTGATATTTCTCCTGGCAATCTTGATTCCAGCTTGTGCTTCTTCCAGTCCAGCCTTTCTCATGATGTACTCTGCATATAAGTTAAATAAGCAGGGTGACAATATACAGCCTTGACGTACTCCTTTTCCTATTTGGAACCAGTCTGTTGTTCCATGTCCAGTTCTAACTGTTGCTTCCTGACCTGCATACAGATTTCTCAAGAGGCAGGTCAGGTGGCCTGGTATTCCCATCTCTTTCAGAATTTTCCACAGTTTATTGTGATCCACACAGTCAAAGGCTTTGGCATAGTCAATAAAGCAGAAATAGATGTTTTTCTGGAACTCTCTTGCTTTTTCCATGATCCAGCTGATGTTGGCAATTTGATCTCTGGTTCCTCTCCCTTTCTAAAACCAGCTAGAACATCTGGAAGTTCATGGTTCACGTATTGCTGAAGCCTGGCTTGGAGGATTTTGAGCATTACTTTACTAGCGTGTGAGATGAGTGCAGTTGTGCGGTAGTTTGAGCATTCTTTGGCGTTGCCTTTCTTTGGGATTGGAATGAAAACATATGCTTCTAGGATGGTCATAACTTTCCTTCCAAGGAGTCAAGTGCGGTGCATTTACTCAGTTCCTGTGAGAAAGTGGTGGCTCAGACGGTAAAGTGACGCCTACAATACGGGAGACCCAGTTCAATCCCTGGGTCAGGCAGATCTCCTCGAGAAGGAAAGGCATCCCACTCTCGTATTGTTGCCTGGAAAATCCCATGGATGGAGGAGCCTGGTGGGCTATAGTGCATGGGGTTACAAAGAGTCAGACATAACTGAGCAACTTTGCTTTCTTCCTTTGTGAGAAAGTAACAGTGCTGCTGATTCCACAAGCGGTGGGGCTCAGCGGGCGACATGGGTGATGGAGAGCAGCTGTGGATACAGAGGAAGTTTCATCTGCTCACCGCCACTCACCTGCTGGGTGGCCTCACTCCTGACAGGCTGAGAACTGGTGCTGGGCCGTGGTCCAGGGGTGACTGACCCCTGATAGCCAAGTCAAGAAGAGGGCCATTGCTATGGTGTGCTCAGTACTGGATGGGTTTGCCCCTCACTGCTCGGGTTGCTGGCTGAGGAGTGGGTGGAAAGAGCTCTAATGGAAGCTCTCTTTGCACACTTGTGTTCAAGGTGCTTATGTGACATCCAGGAAGAGGAGAGTAGGCTGCCCAGGGATGAGACTGGGGCAGGGCGAATGCATTTAGGAATCAGTTCAGTTCATTTCAGTTGCTCAGTTGTGTCCGACTCTTATGACCCCATAGCGTGCAGCACTCCAGGCCTCCCCATCCATCACCAACTCCTGGAGTTTACTCAAACTCATGTCCATTGAGTCAGTGATGCCATCCAACCATCTCATCTTCTATCATCCCCTTCTCCTCCTGCCTTCAATCTTTCCCATCTTTCAGGGTCTTTTCCAAAGAGTCAGTTCTTCGCATCAGGTGGCCGAAGTATTGGAGTTTCAGCTTCAGCATCAGTTCTTCCAATGAAATATTCAGGACTAATCTCCTCTAGGATTGACTGGTTGGATCTCCTTGCAGTCCAAGGGACTCTCAAGAGTTCTCCAACACAACACTTCAAAACCATCAATCCTTCAGTATTCAGCTTTCTTTATAGTCCAACTCTCCATATCCAAGCATGACTACTAGAAAAACCATAGCTCTGACTAGACTGACCTTTGTTGGCAAAGGAATGGCTCTGCCTTTTAATAAGCTGTCTAGGTTGGTCATAACTTTTCTTCCAAGGAGCAAGCATCTTTTAATTTCATGACTGCAATCACCATCTGCAGTGACTTTGAAGTTTCCCCAAAATAAAGTCTGTCACTTTTAGGGGTCAGTTGGCCATTTTCAGTGGGAAGTCATTGGTGACCTCGAGCAGGTGGATTGGATGGAATGGAGTGAAGGAATGGAGAGTAAGAACCTAGAGGTATGTATGTGGACACGTCTTTTGAAGAGCTTTGCTACCAAGAGCCATGGGGAAAGGGCGGACTCGGGGTCCAGAGGTAACTGGGCCTGTTAGAACAGGTTTGAGATCCCGCCCCTGCCCAGCCTGCTGCCTGTCTCCTCTGGGGACCCATATGGCTCATGCCCACGCAAACTTGACCTAGGGCAGGTGCTAGCGTGCATCCTTGGGCTTAAATGAGTGCCTTATTAAAGCTGACACAGCAGCAGTTAATGATGCCTTGTGTCCCGATTCAGAACCCCTGACTAAAAATAACAACACTGCTGAGCCCTTGCCCAGCACTTTGCCAGCTAATTAGCTCATCCGTGCCCCTTAATGGCGTGATTTATGTGTTTCCTCCCCCTGCAAGGCGGGCTCCCATGTAAGGAAATGCTGAGATGCTGGTACCGTGCACAGGGGTGTGCGGAGCCCTGGGTTTGCCAAGCCAGGTCCAGCCCTCCATTGCCTTCCTGCTGACAGCTTCTCAGCCTGTGGACCCTGTCCCCAATCTGTTTTAGGCTGGATGGTAGGGAAGCCGTCCTTACTGGGGAGCGGGAAGATGCTCGGACATTCTGGGTGCCAGGAGTTGCAGGGGTGAGTGTGGGCAGAGAGGGGTGAGGGAGAGGGGTTGAGAGGGAGAGGAGACAGATTTTGGGGTGTGGGCATGCCTGGCTCATCCAGCCCTTGCCCTGTCCCTCACCCCTGCCTCACTTTCTAATGAGACCAAACAAGGAGCTCGGTGCTGGTTTCCCAAATTCGTGCCTTGAGTCTCTCTCCCATCTTGTTCCAGTGCAAGATGTCCTGAAGTACATTACGGGTGTCTCCCCAGTGCCAGGCTGGGAAGGTCTGGGAAAGATACAGTGGTGAATGCCAGGTGCACCTTGATGGGGGGTGCTGGTGACCCCAAGTGCTCAAGTTCAACTCCCCTTAAGCAGCTCGGCCAATTCCTCAATCACCGCATCCCTCTGGACTTTGTCAACCTGGGTAGCTTGGCCCACAGGACTGTGATTTAAGAGGAAAATGCTGCTGCTTCTGCATCGCCAAGCTCTCACGGCTCTCATGGGATAGGTGGGTGGCTAATGGACAGCAGGAAAAGAGAATGCTTGTGGAAGAAAGTGGCCACGGTCCCCCCCCCACCTGGGGAAACTCTTCCCTGGATTAAAAGAAACTTTGCTATTAAATGTGCCCAGGGGCATAAAATAAACAAAATAAATAAATACGGGCTCTCCTAGCAGCTCAGATGGTAAAGAATCTGCCTGCAATGCAGGAGACCTGGGTTTGATCCCTGATTTGGGAAGATCCCCTGGAGGAGGGTATGGCAACTCACTCCAGTATCTTACTTGGAGGATCGACATAATTGATGCTAAATGATTATAGTCCTCCTTGCCTTGAAGATAAAGTTGAGAAATCCTTCTCCTGAAAGAGAAAGGGGAACCTCTGCTTGTGTTGTTCAGGGGTCCTGCTTTGCTGGGCAGCCAGCTCTGCTTTGGAAGCTTCTTGGGGAGGAAAGCAGGTGAACCCCAGCTCTCCAAGCTCATCCTGGTTTCGGCTGCCAGCGCGGTTCCCTCTGGTGTCACTGGAGGAAGGGGCCTGCCCCCTGCCACGTGTCTGGGCCTGCCACCAGGGTGTGCTCTGTGTGGCAGGTCCTTGCCCAGCTTGTCGGCCCAGCATGCTTTCCTTTACCTCCTGGGCTCTGGCCCTGGCACTAGAGTGGGGCATCTCCTGGCATGGCTCTTCCCTGCCAGGCCTGGCAGCCCTCCCTTATAGACCCCTTCCCCACAGCGACCCCCCTCCAGTCACTTGGATCCTTTTCCTGCCAGTGAGCCTCAGGCAGGAGCTAAGGGAGGCCGCCAGGAGACTGCTGGAGTACCTGTGTTCAACTTCAAAGGGGCAGATGAACCCAACAGATTAGGAACACGACTCTTATGCAAGAGATGTCATGCTTGCTGTGTTTTTCTGGACACTGAGCTGTAGACCCTCACAGACGGCAAACCAGTACATCCCAGAAACGGGGACTTCAAGTGGGAAAATTCACTTAGACTTCCTGCTGTCCTCCTTCTCCTCCAGTGTGTCTTTTTTCCTTCTGTGTGGATGTTTCCAGGTGGAGCTAGTGGTAAAGAACCCGCCTGCCAGTTGGGGTCACACAGAGTCGGACACGACTGAAGTGACTTAGCAGCAGCAGCGGCAGCCAGCGCAGGCGGTTGTGATCCCTGGGTCGGGAAGACCCCCTGGAGGAGGAAATGGCAGCCCACTCCAGTGTTCCTGCCCGGAGAAGCCCATGGACAGAGGAGCCTGCAGGCTGCAGTCCATGGGTGGCAAAGAGTCGGACACGACTGAAGTGATTTAGCAAGCATGCCTGCTCCATGGACAGGTTATGAAGAAGCTTATCTTTCGCAACTTGAAGAGGGAGAAGGAAGCAAAAACTGGACTTTCGCTAAGGTTTCGTGACTTTTTGTTCCAGAGTGTGGATAGAGAACTTCAGACCCTCCTCTGTCCTTCCCATGGGCGGAAAGAAACCCTCACGATCCCTGCTGGCCTCGCCGAGCGGTGACCTCCGTGGCTTTTTGGGTGACCCTCTGGGTCTCAGGCCGCTCCAGTGTTGAAGGTCTCCATTCTTAGGGAGAGGTCGGAGCGGTGTGACAGCTTCTGGAAGGAGCGTGATGCTGTGCTTGATAGGAGATGGCAAGCAGAGGAAATCCTTTACCTGGCTTCTGTCCACACCCCCCCCACCTGGGGAAACTCTTCCCTGGATTAAAAGAAACTTTGCTATTAAATGTGCCCAGGGGCATAAAATAAACAAAATAAATAAATACGGGCTCTCCTAGCAGCTCAGATGGTAAAGAATCTGCCTGCAATGCAGGAGACCTGGGTTTGATCCCTGGTTTGGGAAGATCCCCTGGAGGAGGGTATGGCAACTCACTCCAGTATCTTACTTGGAGGATCGACATAATTGATGCTAAATGATTATAGTCCTCCTTGCCTTGAAGATAAAGTTGAGAAATCCTTCTCCTGAAAGAGAAAGGGGAACCTCTGCTTGTGTTGTTCAGGGGTCCTGCTTTGCTGGGCAGCCAGCTCTGCTTTGGAAGCTTCTTGGGGAGGAAAGCAGGTGAACCCCAGCTCTCCAAGCTCATCCTGGTTTCGGCTGCCAGCGCGGTTCCCTCTGGTGTCACTGGAGGAAGGGGCCTGCCCCCTGCCACGTGTCTGGGCCTGCCACCAGGGTGTGCTCTGTGTGGCAGGTCCTTGCCCAGCTTGTCGGCCCAGCATGCTTTCCTTTACCTCCTGGGCTCTGGCCCTGGCACTAGAGTGGGGCATCTCCTGGCATGGCTCTTCCCTGCCAGGCCTGGCAGCCCTCCCTTATAGACCCCTTCCCCACAGCGACCCCCCTCCAGTCACTTGGATCCTTTTCCTGCCAGTGAGCCTCAGGCAGGAGCTAAGGGAGGCTGCCAGGAGACTGCTGGAGTACCTGTGTTCAACTTCAAAGGGGCAGATGAACCCAACAGATTAGGAACACGACTCTTATGCAAGAGATGTCATGCTTGCTGTGTTTTTCTGGACACTGAGCTGTAGACCCTCACAGACGGCAAACCAGTACATCCCAGAAACGGGGACTTCAAGTGGGAAAATTCACTTAGACTTCCTGCTGTCCTCCTTCTCCTCCAGTGTGTCTTTTTTCCTTCTGTGTGGATGTTTCCAGGTGGAGCTAGTGGTAAAGAACCCGCCTGCCAGTTGGGGTCACACAGAGTCGGACACGACTGAAGTGACTTAGCAGCAGCAGCGGCAGCCAGCGCAGGCGGTTGTGATCCCTGGGTCGGGAAGACCCCCTGGAGGAGGAAATGGCAGCCCACTCCAGTGTTCCTGCCCGGAGAAGCCCATGGACAGAGGAGCCTGCAGGCTGCAGTCCATGGGGTGGCAAAGAGTCGGACACGACTGAAGTGATTTAGCAAGCATGCCTGCTCCATGGACAGGTTATGAAGAAGCTTATCTTTCGCAACTTGAAGAGGGAGAAGGAAGCAAAAACTGGACTTTCGCTAAGGTTTCGTGACTTTTTGTTCCAGAGTGTGGATAGAGAACTTCAGACCCTCCTCTGTCCTTCCCATGGGCGGAAAGAAACCCTCACGATCCCTGCTGGCCTCGCCGAGCGGTGACCTCCGTGGCTTTTTGGGTGACCCTCTGGGTCTCAGGCCGCTCCAGTGTTGAAGGTCTCCATTCTTAGGGAGAGGTCGGAGCGGTGTGACAGCTTCTGGAAGGAGCGTGATGCTGTGCTTGATAGGAGATGGCAAGCAGAGGAAATCCTTTACCTGGCTTCTGTCCACAGGGTCCCAAAGGGCTGTTCCTGAAATCAATATTATCAGAATGACTGATCTTTCAGAGAGAACGCAGCCCCTGGTCGAGTGGATGCTGGGCCAGACCATGGTCCAATGTGTCAGAGAGAAGAACCCAGACCTCAGGACCTTTGAGACCATCAGAGTCCTGCCACCCCTTCTCCAAGGCCATGGCTAGTTAGTGACATTACTTCCAAGGTCCAAGGGAGGCCACGCCAGTGATTCTTCCCAGGACAGTGAGGTCACTCCCATCCCCAAGTCAGACAAAGAGCTGGTGGTGCTAATGGAGGCTACTTGCTGATCATTGTCAAACCTCCTGTCGCGAACAGTCCCTCCGCCCAAAAGTAGACAGCGGAGAATGGAATATTGTTAAGATCCTACAGCTGGTTGACAATTTGACAGAGACATGCCTTTCGAATGGAAGATCTCTGGCCTCTGGAGGCAATGAGGTTTCATTTTTAAATGGTTTTCTTGATTTCTTTGGCTGTTCTGGGTCTTTCTTGCCGTGCACGGGCTTTCTCTGGCTGTGGCGAGCAGGGGCCACTCTAGCCGTGTTGCTCAGGCTTCTGATGGCAGCGGCGTCTCTTGCTGGGGAAGCAACGGCTCTGGAGACTTGAGGCTTCGGTAGCTGAGGCACGTGGGCTCAGCACTTGAAGCTCCGGGCTCTAGTGCACAGGCTCTGTAGTTGTGGTGCTTGGTCTTAGTTGCTCTGGGGCAGGTGAGATCTTCCTGGATCAGGGATCAAACCTATCTCCCCTGCATTGGCAGACAGATTCTTACACACTGAGCCACCAGGGAGGCCTGGCAAATAGTTTTTTTTTTTTTTTAACTAAGTAGTGGAAACATTCCCAACTGCACGCCCTGTGATCCCATAGGTGGGTGTTTGCGGCACACAGTATTTGACGCTTACTATGCTCAACATTCAGAAAATGAAGATCATGGCATCTGGTTCCATCACTTCATGGGAAGTAGATGGGGAAACAGTGGAAGCAGTGTCAGAGTTTATTTTTCTGGGCTCCAAAATCACTGCAGATGGTGACTGCAGCCATGAGATTAAAAAATTCTTACTCTTTGGAAGAAAAGTTATGACCAACCTAGATAGTATATTCAAAAGCAGAGACATTACTTTGCCAACAAAGGTCCATCTAGTCAAGGCTATGGTTTTTCCAGTAGTCATGTATGGATGTGAGAGTTGGACTGTGAAGAAAGCTGAGCACTGAAGAATTGATGCTTTTGAACTGTGGTGTTGGAGAAGACTCTTGAGAGTCCCTTAGACTGCAAGGAGATCCAACCAGTCCGTTCTGAAGATCAGCCCTGGGATTTCTTTGGAGGGAATGATGCTGAAGCTGAAAACTCCAGTATTTTGGCCACCTCATGCGAAGAGCTGACTCATTGGAAAAGACTCTGATGCTGGGAGGGATTGAGGGCAGGAGGAGAAGGGGACGACAGAGGATGAGATGGCTGGATGGCATCACTGACTCAATGGACTTGAGTCTGAGTGAACTCTGGGAGCTGGTGATGGACAGGGAGGTCTGGCGTACTGCAGTTCATGGGGTCGCAAAGAGTCGGACACGACTGAGCGACAGAACTGAACTGAACTGAACTGAACGCTCCCTCCCTCCCAAGCTAGCTGTCTTGCCCGTTTGAAACAGGCTGTGATGTAGACGTGAAGGTGATTCATTCCGTGGCCGATGAGGTTGCTGCCTGGCCAGCTCCCATCAGCCCTTCGCAGACATCGACTCTGATCTTGAGGGTTACTGACCTGGAAATGGAGTGCGCTGTTTCTGGGAAGCGCTGTTTCTCTTTCCAAGCGCGCTGTTTCTCTTCGGCTGCTTCCCGCTGAGCCTGGGGTGTTCTGCACATGGCATGCATTCTGCACCTTCAGCCTCTCTGGCAGTTGCTGGTGTTCTCTGTATGTTGGTAGAGCATTTCTCAAAGTAGATTCTGTGGAACACTGGTTGCATGAGATGTTCGTGGACAGAATGGAAAAAATACCATTTTTGGGGAAATGCCGGTTTGTTATGTGACCAGGTTCCTGTGTATGGTATGGTAGCCTTGCTCAGTCGTGTTTGGCTCTTTGTGATCCCATGGGCTGCAGCCTGCCAGTTTCCTCCGTCCATGGGATTCTCCACGCAAGAGTACTAGAGTGGGTTGCCATTTCCTTCTCCCAGGGATCTTCCCGATCCAGGGAGAGAACCTGGGTCTCCTGTACTGCAGGCAGACCCTTTACTGTCTGAGCTACCAGGGAAGCCCAAGACCAGGTTCCTTAATTGTGTGCAAATGTGTATTTTTGAAGGAGGGAGGAAATACACGGCACTTCCTAAGCTTATTTGATGAAGGAGACCTTCCCGTGGAGAACACCTGCTGGGACTCATATTCTCAGGAAATCCTGCATCATCTCTTCTATCATTACTCTGCACACTTTTTTGGGTAGATTAAACAGGTGAAATTTTAATACTGTGTATTACCTAAATTATATTATGTAGTAATAGTCTAAGTATTATAAAATGTATGTAGTACATATACAATTATACATGACATGTGAAATATAAAAATATGATTATTTTCAATGTGATTGGTATAGAGTTAACTAAGTTTACTGCACCGGATCTTCACTGGTGCACACGGGCTTTCCCTAGCGGTGGTGAGCGGGGGCGTGTCTTGGCTGTGGTGTGAGGGCTTCAGCGTTTGTGATGCTCAGGCCCCAAGGCTCAGGACCAATAGTTGGTGTCTCCCCAGACCAGGAATCGAACTCGCATCCACTGCATTCGGAGGTGAATGCTCATCCACTGCACTGCCAGAGGGGTCCCAGGTCTGCGTCTGAGCAGGGCTGAGGGCTTGTGCTATAGGAGGGAATGATTGACAGTCTCCTCCCACTTTCCAGAAAGCATGACATCAACAGGGGTGCTCTTCTGGTTGTAAGGGCTTTCGTTGGTTGTTAGTGGAAGCTTGGTGCCTGCCTCTGCTTTTCTGCCAGTGAGTGCTATTGGGCCATGTGGCCAGCCCCACAGAAGGGAGTCTGCTCTTTCAGCTGATAGAGCTAGTGAGCCTCCTTGTCTGTAGCTGGATGGAATCCTTGCCCACCACCTCCTGGGCCAATGCCCCACTCTTTTCACTCCCCAAAGCCCCCGCCACGCCTCAGAGGGCTGCTGGGTAGAGTCCATGCCTTACTGTGCATGTTCCCAGCTCTGGACGGGAGCCTCCATGTCCATGCCTTTCCTTTGCTTTCTGGCCCAAGCACCCCTTCCCCGGCTAATGGTTAGAGGCCAGGTTGTAAGACGCTCTTGCAGTCACCACTCATCCTGGTCCCTCGTCCTGTGGTGAGCAGGGCCTGACACTCTCCCCTCGTGTCTGTACCACCAGCTGCTGGCCTCCAGCCCCAGGCTTTCTTGTTGCCATGGAGATGCAGGATCCCACGGGACGTGGAAGGCACCCAGGCCTGCATGACCTGGCAAAGACCTAGTGTTGAGGAGTGGGGCAGAAGGTTGCTGATTGTTGTTCAGTCACTCAGCCGTGTCTGACTCTTTCACATCCCATGGACCGCAGCACACCAGGCTTCCCTGTCCTTCACTATCTCCTGAGTTTGCTCAGATTCATGTCCATTGAGTCAGTGATGCCATCGACCATCTAATCCTCTGTCACCTCCTTCTCCTCCTGCCCTCAATTTTTCCCAACATCAGGATCTTTTCCAATCAGGTGGCCAAAGTACTGGAGCTTCAGTTTCAGCATCAGTCCTTCCAATGAACGTTCAGGGTTGATTTCCTTTAGCATTGACTGGTTTGATCCCCTTGGTATCCCAGGGACTCTCAAGAGTTCTCCAAAACTACAGTTTGAAAATATCAAAGGTGCTCAGCCTTCTTTATGGTACAACTCTCACCTCTGTACATGACTACTGGAAAAGCCATAGTTTTGACTATACAGATCTTTGTTGGCAAAGTGATATCTCTGCTTTTTAATATACTGTATAGCTTTGCTGGAGGTGGAGCTGTTAACATGGATCTGTTATGTACGATCTGAAGGTGGAAGTGACTAAGTGAGACCCGTGCAGAGCTGGCTCTCTGGCAGGGATGGAGTTCTGGGCACTTACCAGCAGAGACTGCTGAAGGTAAACTCAGTGGTGAGTAAGGTGGATGGTCAGTGGGGAGGCAGTGAGGCTCGGGGATCTATTGATAATGACTAGGTGGATGAGGGTTTCCTCAGGGGTAAATGAAATGCACAGAGAACTGGGATAAAAAGTTGTGTTTCATACTGCGGGGCAGCTAAGCTCATGCAGGGCCACTACTGAGCCCCTGCGCTCTAGAGCCCCTGCACCACAGCTGGAGAGGGGTCTGCTGTCAAGCCTGCATGCCGCAGCTAAGATCTGCTGTAGCCAAGCACATATATCAGGCAATATGAAAAAAAGCTGCGTGTTGACATGTGTCCCCCAGAGAGCTCCATGGAAGTCCCAACTCCCTGTGTGGTCATCCTTGGGATTACCTGGGAAATAGGGTCTTTGCACATATAATCAAGTTAAGAGGAATTATTATTGGATCAGTTCAGTTCAGTTCAGTTGCTCAGTTGTGTCCTACTCTTTGCGACCCCATTAATCGAAGCACGCCAGGCCTCCCTGTCCATCACCAACTCCCGGAGTTCACTCAGACTCATGTCCATCGAATCAGTGATACCATCTAGCCATCTCATCCTCGGTTGTCCCTTTCTCCTCCTGCCCCCAATCCCTCCCAGCATCAGAGTCTTTTCCAATGAGTCAACTCTTCGCATGAGGTGGCCAAAGTACT
>SJYC01151274.1:0-10602 GCA_006408675.1 Madoqua kirkii | reverse complement strand
TTCTCCTCCTGCCCCCAATCCCTCCCAGCATCAGAGTCTTTTCCAATGAGTCAACTCTTCGCATGAGGTGGCCAAAGTACTGGAGTTTCAGCTTTAGCATTATTCCTTCCAAAGAAATCCCAGGGCTGATCTCCGTCAGAATGGACTGGTTGGATCTCCTTGCAGTCCAAGGGACTCTCAAGAGTCTTCTCCAACACCACAGTTCAAAAGCATCAGTTCTTCGGCGCTCAGCCTTCTTCAGAGTCCGACTCTCACATGAGAGTCATACATGACCATAGGAAAATTCACAGCCTTGACTAGACAGACCTTAATTGGCAAAGTAATGTCTCTGCTTTTGAATATAATATCTAGGTTGGGCATAACTTTCCTTCCAAGGAGTGAGTGTCTTTTAATTTCATGGCTGCAATCAGTGACTGGTGTCCTTATAAGAAGAGAAGATATGGACACAGACATGTGGGGGACACGCAGTCATGGGGAGGAAGCCCATTTGAGGGGTGAGGCAGAGCCTGGAGTGATGTGGCCACCTGTGACGGACTGCCAACAACCACCGGAGGCTGGGACGAGGCTCTAGGGGAGGCCGAGGCCCTGCTGACATCTTGGTTTTGGACTCCAAGCCTCCATAGCTTTGAGATAGCAGATTCCTGTTGTTTTGAGTCATCCGGTTTGTGAGGATGGTCCCAGCAGTCCTGGGAGTGGATGTGAAAGTCAAGAACAGTGCGTAGGCGGGTCTGTCTGCAGTCACAGCAGGAAGCGTGCCCCTCGTGCAGTTTCCAATCTAGGTGAGCTCACCGAGGGTCTGCGACGACCCTGTGGCTGTGGCCCCACCCCTGATGCGTGACGGGGCTTTGGAGCTGGCAGAGTTGCACACCCCCTCCCCAGATGTGGAGCAAAAGTCATGGTAAAAGGGCCACGTGGCGGCAGCCAGGACACAGCTGGCATGCTGCGTGGCGTGGCAGGCTGCAGTCTGGGGGAGGCTCCCTGCCAGCCTGGCCAAGGCGCCTGATGGAGTGGCTGTTCCAGGTCCCTTGGGCTGCAGGCAGGTAAGACCCAGAGCACTCACCTTTCTCCTGCATCCCTGGTCTCTTTCTCCTTCCTTGTGACCGAGGGCACAATGCCACAGCCCACTCAACCTCACATGTGTGCAATGAGACATGCAGGGAACAGGGTCTCCAGGGTGAATCCCACCCGTGGAAGGTTGGGCTGCTGGAGACACTGTCCTCTCCTCCCCAGCCTGGACAGGCTTTGTTGTGGGAAAATCTCAAACAACCGAGATGGGCTTGGGAAAGAAGCTTGACCTGAGGCAGCCGAGATCAGCTCCCTTCCCCACCACATCCTTGTTCTGACTCTGTACAGGTTGTCCAATGTCTCTGAGCCTCGTGACTGTGATTCTTGACAGTGCCACCCATCAAGGTGGTAGGGGGACCTTCTGTGAGGCTTCTACAGGATCTGCACATAATGGGCACAAGAACGATTCTTTTTCCTTCTTTTCCCTCAGGGAATTCCCACTCTACCAAATAGGAGATGCTGAGTCCCCTTGTCACTTTGTTTGCTAACATATTATTAGCCCTTTTTCCAATACTCTGGCCACCTGATGTGAAGAACTGACTCATTGGAAAAGACCCTGATCCTAGGAAGATTGAAGGCAGGGGAGAAGGGGACGACAGAGGATGTGATGATTGGATGGCATCACTGACTCGATGGACATGAGTTTGAGCAAGCTCCAGGAATTGGTGATGGCCAGGGAAGCCTGGCATGCTTCAGTCCATGGGGTCGCAAACAGTCAGACACGACTGAGCAACTGAACTGAACTGAAGGCAAATCACAGGAAAACATTGCATTAAATAAATTGGTCCCAGGCATTTGGGATTAGGACTCTCATTAGCAAAATTTCAGTCTTTGAAGCATCCTTCTAAGCCACCTGTGACCAGTGAGAGAGTCACTGTCAGTCTGTTCGCCTTCTGGATGTCCTGCTGCTTTCCTGGGTCTGGGTCAGCCCTGCCGGGTGTAAAGTGAAGTGGAGCAGGTCAGTGACTCAGTGAGTCAGAGAAACAAGTGCAGATAAAGAAGCTTCTGGTAGCTGACTGCATGATCTCAGTGGGCTGTCCTCTCTTCTGAAAATATCTTTCTGCTTTGTATCTCAGGTAGTATATCTCTAAATGCCTGAATGATGTTGAAGGGGACTCCTGGGAGGACATTATTGCAGCTTCCATGAAAGAGATCCTACCCTTTGGAAAAACCAAAGCCACAGAAGATCAGTTTGCAATAAAAGAACAAATCTGACTCCATATTTAATCTGTTTCTTTTACTTTAACCTTTGCCTTCTATGTTGCCTATAGCTTGAAATATATTCGGTCATGACTGACTCTTTGTGACCCCATGGACTATAGGCCGCCAGGCTACTCTGTCCATGGAATTTTCCAGGCAAGAATACTGGAGTGGGTTGCCATTTCCTTCTCCAGGAAATACGTAGGATAGCTGGTTCTCAAGGCTCTGACCTTCAAGGGTATGATACTGTTCCTTTCATATGGAGATTAAAGAGTACAGAACAGAGAATAACAGTTGTCTTGTTGGAGATTTACAGGAACATTGTAAACTGACCTGTGTGGACAGCTGCAAGAACAAAGGATTCCGACACCAAGAAGTCTGCAACAACTCATCACGCCCCTCCCTCACCTTGCCTTTAAAAACACTTTGCTGATCCCACTCCTGGACAACTATCTGGAGAAAACGCTAATTCAAAACGATGCATGCACCCTAATGTTTAAAGCAGCACTGTTTACGATAATCAAGACATAGAAGCAACTTAAATGTCCATTGACAGATGAATGGGTAAAGAAGATGTGGAGTATATATAGAGAGAGGAATACTACTCAGCCATAAAAATGTGTGAAATAATGCCATTTGCCACTGCAGCATGGATAGACCTAGAGATTATCATACCAAATGAAGTAAGTCAGACAGAGAAAAACAAATATATGATATCACTTATACATGGAATTTAACATATGACACAAACGCACTTATTTACAAAACAGAAACAGACTCAGAGACAGAAAGTGAGCCTGTGGCTACCAAAGGGGAAAGGGAAGGGAGGTGAAAGTGCCTGTTGCTCAGCCCTCCCAGCTCTGCGATCCCACGGACGGCAGCCCGCCAGGCGAAAGGGGGAAGGGAGGTGGGAGATAAATCAGGAGTTTGGGGTTGGCAGATGCAAGCTACTGTGTATAAATTAAACAAGATACTACTGAGTAGCACGTGGAACAGTATTCAATATCTTGTAATAAACTACAGTGGAAAATAATTAAAAAAATAAAAGCCCTTTGCTGAAAACCTTTGGGGAGTTTGGGTTTTGGGAGGCACCAGTCACCCGTTCTCCTTGCCTGGCCCTGCAATAAACCTTTCTGTGCTCCAAATGCCGATATGTCATTTTGTTTGGCTTCACTGTGCATGGGGCACATGAACTTGCATTTGGTTAACAAGTATGTTGTATAAAGCCTCCCGGACACATGGTACAAAAACACTGGAGGAAATCATTTCCTTTTGTGTCTCTACTTGTGTGATTTTCTACGGCTGGTAAGAAACAAGAGACAAAAACCTAACCCATACAATCCAACACACCATAAGAAAACCCCCTCAAACCACCAGCATGTGGTGCAACCCTTAGTGTCTGAACCGTGGGCTGAACTGCTGAAATAACAGCAAGAGGAAGAGAGCAGAAATCACTTCCACAATCAAAGGCTCTCTTAATATTTTACTACATTATTTAAAGCTTGGAAAGACAGGAGCCTTCACAAAAAGCTACCCTTTGAACATATAAAGCAGTTTTAATGTAAAAAACCAACTCTGACTTTATATCTATTTTAATTTAGATTTCCATTTATTAAGGAAGCAATAAAATACTCCAAAAAAGATCAAGTTTGACATCTGATTAAGACGTCCAACCAATTTCTGGACCCATTAGTCTGTGTAAGATGTGAGTCTGTATCTTTAGGCACCCTTTAAAGAATTTCACTGGCCAGCTTTCATTACCGTTCCCCTTTTAATACCCTCTAGGTTCCAATCTCAGGATATATTTGTGATCTGGTAACAGAACCATTTCTAGTTTCAACACCTCATGAGATGATGAAGTTGATGAGTCAAAAGGTCACTATAAAAATTTAGTTCAGTCATGCGGCTAGGTTAAAAAAACCTGCCTGTGGTTTGCCAGCCTCTCATTTATCCCCTCACAGTAACCTCTTTGTTACCAATGTCATAGCATCAAGATGGAAGGGAAGAAAACATATGTAAGTAACGCTGCTGATGACACTATCAGCAAATACAGCATCCATTTAAAAATTTCTGCAGGGGTACTGAAGAATTTGCCTTGCTCTCTCTATATACCTGGCTTCATCTCTTTGGACCAAGGTTTCTCATCTTCAGCACTACTGACACTCTGAGCTGAGTCCTTCTTCACCCTTCTCTGGGCTGGGTCCAGCGTTTGGGCCGTCCTCTGCACTGCAGGAGGTTTACTGACCTCCCTGGTCTCTACACACCGCCCAGATGCACCCACTGCTACCCTCGACTAGTATCTACCCGCGGCTAGTATGTATCTACCCGCGGCTAGTATCTTCCAGCGGCTAGTCTCTTCCCGCGGCTAGTGTCTGCCCGCGACTAGTGTCTTCCCGCGGCTAGTAGCGCTCTCTTGGCCCAGTTGAGATCATGGAAAACATCTCTGGATGTTGCCGCATGTGTCAAACGTCCCTGGCGGAGTTCGGATCCCCTGCTTTGTCGTTACAGCTTGCAATGCTCTTGGAGGACACCCTCCCTTACTTTCCCCTGAGAGTGAGCAGGTTTCAGGGTCAGTTAGGCCAATCCAATCACTCTCTTTTTGCAGGATTTACACGGGAGAAGAGGGAAGAGGAAGGACCAAGGACAGATGGAGGGTGTGTGTAATTCTCTTTTCTCCCCATTGGAAAGGGTAATGTGGGGTCCATGGAATGCTTCTTGGAGAAGTTGCTCTCAATCTTCCTGGACTAAAAGTTCAGCTGGGGGTGGAGAGGGGGTTGGGGGGAGAAAAGAAAGGGGGGCTGTGTTTTATCTCATGTCTGTAGCTGCCCCCTCCCACCAGTGCCTGGCACACAGTGAGTACTCAGAGACTGGTCCATCCACAAAGACTGATGGTAAATTGCATCCTGAGTTAGTGGTCATGCCCCTCTGGACCACTCTCACTGGAGTCCATCCTTATGCACAAGCATAGGGACTTAAGGACTTCCAGGCTTGGGCAAAAACCACTCAGCAAAGAAAAGTATCATGTCTATTTGTATAACTTGATGGGTATCTTCCTTTATCACCTTCTTTCCCACTAACCGACATTCTTGCAATTTTTTTAATGACCAACTGGCTAACAGGTTGCTTCTAAAGTTGTCTTTTGCAATGTTGGTAGTTGGTTCATTGGCTACGATTGTAACAGAGAAGAAGAAATCTGACTTCATATTGGATGAATCTGCCTCTTTTACTTTGAAGTGGAAGCAGAGACAGACTATTTTCTTGGGCTCCAAAAATCACTGGGGACAGTGACTGCAGCCATGAAATCAGAAGACACTTGGTCCTTGGAATGGACGTGATGACAAACCTAGACAGTGTATTAAAAAGCAGAGATATCACTTAGCTGACAAAGGTCCATATAGTCAAGGCTATGGTTTTCCCAGTAGTCATGTATGGATGTGAGAGTTGGACCATAAGGAAGGCTGAGTGCTGAAGAAATAATTCTTTCAAATTGTGATGCTGGAGAAGACTCTTGAGAGTCCCTTGGGCAGCAAGGAGATCAAACCAGTCCATCCTAAAGGAAATCAACCCTGAATATTCATTGGAAGGACTGATGCTGAAGCTGACGCTCCAAATGCAAAGAGCTAATGCAAAGAGCTGACTTACTGAGAAAGACCTTGATGCTGGAAAAGACTGAAGGCAAAGGGCAGACAGAGGATGAGATGGTTTGATAGCATCATGGACTCAATGGACATGAGCAAACTCTGGGAGTTACAGGAGGACAGAGGAGCCTGGCAGGCTGCATCCTTGGGGTTACAAAGAGTGGGCCACTCTGCGACTGAACAATAAGAAGAACTTTTAGTTTAGCCTTTGTATTCTGTTGATTTTGTCACCAGCTAAGAATGTTGCCTGCAGCCTGAAATGTACAGAACAATCCAGGGCTCTGTTTAAGGGTATAACACTTTTCCATTATATAGAGATAAAAGTGGCAGAATAGAGGGGAACGTTTGTCTTGTTAGAGGTTTATAGGAACACTTGGTGATCATACCTACATGGTCAGCTGTAAGAACTTAGGGTTCTGGTGCCAAGAAGCTGACAATAACCAACTACATCCCTCCCCTTTTAGTATAAAAGAAGTCTGAATTTTAAACATGGGTGAGATGATTCTTTGGGACCATCTTCATGATCTGTTGGCTATCTAAGTAAAGCGTCTATTTCTTGCCTCAACAACTCATCTCTTGACTTACTGGCCTGCTTGTTAAAGCTTGGGTTCAGTTACAAAAAGACCAGGACCTTGCTGAGGCTTCCCAGGTGGTGCTAGTGGTAAAGAATCTGCCTGCCAATGCAAGAGACCTAAGAGACACAGTTTTTATCCCTGATCTGGGAAGAGCCGCTGGAGAAGGAGAAGGAAAAAGGGGATTCTTGCCTGGAGAATCCCATGGACAGAGAAGCCTGGCAGGCTACAGTCCGTGGAGTCACAAAGAGTCTGACACAGCTGAGCAACTTAGCCCACAGCACAGCACATGCTGTGATTCAGCTGAACATATTCCCAAGCAGGGCTCAGAGTGCGCCTCCCTGATCTAGTCCAGGTGTGAGTGTGCTGAGGTATATCCTGCGGCTGAGAGTCTGGAACTAACATCTTTAGCGCTGACGTCTCTCCAGAATTCCAGACCTTCAACTTGACTTTCCCACTTGGATGCCCAACAGACTCTTCCAGCCTATTAAGTTTAAAACTGGCTTCCTGATTCAGTCCCCTGACCTGCCTGCCAGCATCCTTCTGCCTTAGGTGATGGCACCTTCAGACTTCCAGTTACTCCTGCCAGAAAATTTGGAAACCTTGTTCATTCCTCTCTGTCTCTCCCCACATCAAAATTGCAAATAAATCTTGTTAGCACTATTGACTTCTGAGCTTATCCAGAGACTGACCACCTTCCAACAGCCCTTTGCTGCATCCCAGTTTCACATTGTTGCTAAATTTCTCCTATTACTGAACTGGCCTCTCTCTTCTCAACCCTGTACCTTGTCTTCTCTCTGAACCTAATCTTTTTTCAACAGAGTCGACAGAATGATTCTTTTAAAATTAAATATAATCAGATCACTCCTCTGCTCAAAAATAAACTCTTAGGGATGTTTTCCCATCTCATTAGCATAGAAGCCATAACTAAGGCCATTGTGTCTCCCCCACCCCCATTGGGGCTCAGCTGGTAAAGAATCCACCTGCAATGTGGGAGACCTGAGTTCGATCCCTGGGTTAGGAAAATCCCCTGGAGAAGGGAATGGCTACCCACTCCAGTATTCTGGCCTGGAGAATCCCATGGACTGTATAGGCTGTGGGGTAGCAAAGAGTTGGACACGACTGAATGATTTTCACTTCACTTTCACCCCCATTGCTCCTTGGCCTCTTCAGTGGCCACTCTCCCCATCGCTCATGGCAACCCAAGATGCCTTGGTATTCCTTGGCCGTGCCAGGCCCTCACATCCCAGGGCTCTGTGCTCGTTCCTTTGCCTGAGATGCTCTTGCCCAAACAACCCCATGCTAGGACCTCCCCCAACCCCCAACCCACCAGTCTTTGCTCAAATAGCATCTTGTCACCTTGGTCCACTCAGACCACCCTATTGGACTTGACCCTTTCCCCCTCATCCTGGGACCTCCTTTACCTGTCTCACTTTCCCCCCTTTCTGCCACCCTCACTGTCCTCTCACGGCTGTAGCCTCAGTGTGTGGTCTGTGGCTCCAGCCACACTGTGAGCTGAGCTGGGATCTTTGTCTCCTTTGCTCCCTGACACATCACAACACCCAGCAGAGTCTGGAACCCAGCAGGCTCTCCAAGAGTATTTGGTACATGAATGCACATGATGGAATTAAACTCACAATTCTTCTTCAGTTCCCATCGTATCTTTCTCCTTATAGTCCTGGAAGCATTTTCCGATCTGCTTGATTAGGCTACTGTTTGCCTTTCATAATGCACTGTAAACTGTTTTGGGATTTCCAGGTTGTGCAGTGGTAAAGAATCCACCTGCCAATGAAGGAGGCCCAAGAGACTTGGATTCGATCCCTGGTTTGGGAAGATTCCCTTTAGAAGAGAATGGACACCCACTCCAGTATCCTTGCCTGGAAAATCCCGTGGGCAGAGGACCCGGGTGGGCTACAGTCCATGGGGTTGCAAGGAGTCGGACACGACTGAGAAACTGTGCACAGCAGCCAGCAAACACTGTTGCCTCGGTTAAGTGAAAATGTCCAGTCATCCTGTTTCCACACCAGTCAGCTCAGTCGCTCAGTCCTGTCCGACTCTTTTCGATCCCATGGCCTGCAGCACACCAGGCTTCCCTGTCCATCACCAATTCCCGGAGCCTACTCAAACTCATGTCAAGTTGCTGATGCCATCCAACCATCTCATCCTCTGTCGTTCCCTTCTCCTCCTGCCTTCAGTCTTTCCCAGCATCAGGATCTTTTCCAGTGAGTTATTTGTTTGCCATCAAGTGGCCAAAGTATTGGAGTTTCAGGTTCAGCATCAGTCCTTCCAATGAATATTCAGGACTGATTTCCTTTAGGATGGACTTGTTGGATCTGCTTGCAGCTCAAGGAACTCTCAAGAATCTTCTCCAACACTACAGTTCAAAAGCATCAATTCTTTGGTGCTCAGCTCTCTTTATGGTCCAACTCTCACATCCATACACGACTACTGGAAAATCCATAGCTTTGACTAGATGGACCTTTGTTGGTAAAGTAATGTCTCTGCTTTTTAATATGCTGTCTAGGTTGGTCATAGCTTTTCGTTGAAGGAGCAAGCGTCTTTTGATTTCATAGTTGCAGTCACCATCTGCAGTGATTTTGAAGTGCAAGAAAATAAAGTCTGTCACTGTTTTCATTGTTTCCCCATCTATTTGCCATGAAGTGATGGGAACTGATACCATGATCTCAGTTTTTTGAATGTTGAGTTTTAAGCCAGCCTCTCGCTTTCCTCTTTCGTTTTCATCAAGAGGCTCTTCAGTTCCTCTTTTATTTCTGCTCTAAGGGTGGTATCACTTGCATATCTGAGGATATACATACTTTATATGTATATACATATATATGTATGCATATGCATATATGTATATGTATGTATACATGTATATGTATATATATGTACATCTTAATATCTGAGGATATACATATACTGCATATCTGAGCATATACATGTTTTTCACATATGTCTCCTTTAAATTTGAAGTAGCTCTTTTTTTTTTTTTCCAAGATAGCCAGTTTTGATTTTAATGGCAGGGTCTTTTCAAACCATACCGAGAACATGTGTGTATTAATCGCTCAGTCATGTCCAACTCTTTGCAACCCCATGGACTATATAGCAGCCCACCAGGATCCTCTGTCCATGGGATTCTCTAGGCAAGAATACTGGCGTGGGTGGCCATTCCCTTCTCCAGGTGGTCTTCCTGAACCAGGGATCGAATCTGTGTCTCCTGCATTGAAGGCAGATTCTTTACTGTCTGAGCCGCTAAGGAAGCCTTGCTTAGAAGATAGCAGAGTTTTTAAAAATGTGTTCTCCTTGCAGTAGTTCTTTTACTGGGCTTAACTCTGACTGATATAGTTGTCCCTTTGGAACTGGCAAATCTCTTAATATGCTCAGTAATCATCTTCTCTCTGTTGACACTTGTTGGGGCTTAGTGGCTGAGATGGGCTCCATCAGAGACTGTCTAGGTCACGGCTCTCATCTTTTAGGCACTGTCAGGAGGGAAAGGTTTAGGTTGGTTGTACTTCACCTTGACTGTTCAACCAGCTATTTTTCCTAAGCAAGGGGCAGAGCTGTAGGAGAGCCTGCCCACCGTGCTGAGGGGAGCCTGCCTCCCAGCGGGCTGAGCTTGCCTCCTCCAGCAGTGGCACATGGGTCCCCTCCACCACATCTCTGCTCTCCTCTGAGCACGAGGGTCATCCCTGCCCCTTGCAGCCCCAGGGAGCAGGCTTCAGGCTATTTTCTAGGCTCTCAGGTTAGCATATGGAGCTGAACCAACGTGTCCTCAGTTTGCAGTCTTTACACCTTCAACTGTGGGTCCATCCTTATTCCTCCTTGTCATTCACTTCAGTCATGTCTGACTCTTTGCAACCCTATGAACTGTAGACAGTCAGGCTCCTCTGTCTATAGGATTCTCCAGGCAAGAATACTGGAGTGGGTTGCCAAGCTCTCCTCCAGGGGATCTTCCCAACCCAGGGATCAAATCTGCACCTCCTGTGACTCTTGCATTGCAGGTGGATTATTTACCACTGAGCCACTGGGGAGGCCTATATTCCTCCTTACTCAGGTCCAGATAATTTGAGTGGCTTTCTAGGATAAGCGTGGGGAAGTGAGATTTTGCCCAGACTTGCCCGCCC
>SJYC01151272.1:0-10433 GCA_006408675.1 Madoqua kirkii | reverse complement strand
ACTTTTCACTTTCATGCTTTGGAGAAGGAAATGGCAACCCACTCCAGTGTTCTTGCCTAGAGAATCCCAGGGACGGGGGAGCCTTCTGGGCTGCCATCTGTGGGGTCACACAGAGTTGGACACGACTGAAGCGACTTAGCAGCAGCAGCAGTGTACCTATGAAAAGACTCTCAAACTAAAATTGCTTGTATGACATCATTTCCAGTTTTGAAAAAGCAACTTAGTAAAATATAAAGCAAATGTATTTATAGAAAATCCCTTTTAAAAAATCTTTCCATTTTTCAATTAATGGTAATATATAACACTTCTAATTTATTCCTTCTCCTCATAAATGGTTGATACTCATTCACAGATGAGTTATAGAGAAGGAAATGTCAACACTGTTCTTCTTCAAGGACTGAAATCCTAATTCTTTGAGTAATAACATGGGGGTACCAGAAATGTTGAAAACATAATACCAATAAATTCCAGCTCCCAGATTGTTATAACAATAAATCAGAAACTATTTTAAGGATACTATTAAGGAAACTATTTTAAGCTTGGGTACCTCACAAATTATTCAAATACCGTAGTCAGACCTGATAATGTATGTCATAAACATTAAATGCAAAAATTCTTGGACCAATTAACTATTATAATTTATTTTGTAAGCTACAGAGCACTGAGGATTAAACAAGAGGAGTTCAAAAACTGGTCACAAAATGAAAAAAAGAATCCAAAAAATCTCCTTGAAGTTTCTGAATAACTAAGGGAAGAAATGAATGTCCCATTAATAACAAATTGTTGTTGTCCAGTTTCCAAGTCATGTCTGATTTTCTGCAACCCCATGAACTACAGTATGCCAGGATACCCTGTTCTTCATTATCTCCCTGAGTTTGCTCAAACTCATGTCCATTGAGTTAGTGATGCCATCCAACCATCTTATTCTCTGTCAGCCCCTAGTCCTCTTGCCCTCAATCTTTCCCAGAATCAAGATCTTTGCCAGTAAATTAACTCTTCACATCAGATGGCCAAAGTATTGGCGCCTCAGCTTCAGCATCAGTCCTTCCAGTGAATATCCAGGATTGATATACTTTAAGATTGATAGGTTTGATCTCCTTGCCATCCAAGGGACTCTCAGAAGTCTTCTAATTCAATCATTACAATATATCTTCAATAAACATATGAGAAGCTGGAAAACACACATGGCTGTTTAGCAGTAACGGTTTTGTCTAGGATTTGAAAGTGTGTGATCCTGAATTGGCTTACACAAGAATGGAATGGCTTTTGTTTTCTCTTTTTAGGTACAATCTAAAAATAGTCTGAGAGCAGTCAAAAGCTGTGGTGAGAAACGTGGATGTTGAAATGATGGAACCATGAGTTTGACAGACTGTTCTGCTCCTCACTAGCTTTTTAACTGAGTGAGTTAATCAGCCTTACTAGATTTGGTTCAGTTGAAGTAACATGAAGTCATTGATCATTGCTGAACATCCATTTGTACTTGGCATCAAGCTGGGTACTAGAAATTCAGCAGTGAACAAGACAGACAAGATCTATGATATCATGGGGCTTAAATTACAGTTGTCGAGGGAGGGAAATAATAACAAGTAAGCAACTAGGATAATTTTATATATTTATATGATAGGTAGTAAGACATAAAAGTAAATGACATGTTAAAGAGAGCCTGGGACACATTTTAGATGAGATATTATGGCAAGCTTCTCTGAGAAGATAGTTGAGGTGAAACTAGAGGAAAAAAACTGCTGTGTGACTATCGGGGGCAGAGTGTTTCAAATAAAGGAAATATGTGTTTCATTAGAAATCTATGAGGATTTTTTTAAATGATTGAAGAAAAGGCTTAACATAATAGCTGATATAGAAAATATTCTACAATCAATCAGTCTAATCAAAGAAAAAATATTTGCTTTCAGTGATCTCTATAATATACATAATTTCTATATGGGATATATTTGAACATAAAAATTACAAACTATATAACTTACATCCATTATGCTAATCTCTTTGAGATGTATTATTAAGAGCTGCACAGTATATAGCATTGACTGTATTCTTGAAATTCTGGCTATTAATCCTGGAAAACAATATATGATAAAAATCCATATGACTAGAAAGGCAAAGACTAAACAGGCAAAGAGAAAAATAATTATCAAGGAATAAAGAGGAAAAAAGAAAATGGTTTCAAATCAAGAGAGAGTTAAGGAAGAGGATTTTAGGAATTGTGGTCAAAAGAGGATTCATGAGGCAGAAGCCAGTCCACATTTATCTACTAACTCATTCTATGTGGAAGGAAGGAAGTAAAAAGTGTCTGTGTGTGTACTGTGCATAGCTTAATATGGCCAGATATTTTTAATATATTATCTGATTTGTCCCTTACAACAGTCTTACTTGAACTACTTGTACTCCTTTCAACAACTGATCTTCAAGTAGTTTCTATGTGCTTAGTCACTTAGTCGTGTCTGACACTTGGCAACCCCATGGACCAGACTCCTCTGTCCATGGAATTCTCCAGGCCAGAATACTGGAGTGGGTAGCCTTTTCCTTCTCCAGGGGATCTTCTGGACCCAGGGATCAAACCCATGTCTTCCACATTGCAGGCAGATTCTTTACATCTGAGCCACCAAGTAGCTTAGAGAACTCATTTTCCCAACATGTATAACTGAATTGACTAGCTGGTCTTCACAGGTGGCACTGGTGGTAAAGAACCCCCAGTGCAACCTCAGAGACATGAATTCAATCTCTGGGTTGGGAATATCCCCTGGAGGAGGGCATGACAACCCTCTCCAGTATCCTTTCCTAGAGAATCCCATGGACAGAGGAACTTGGAAGGCTGCAGTCCATGGGATCGCAAAGAATTGGACTTGACTGAAGTGACTTAAAGTGAAATGAAGTGAGGTTGCTCAGTCGTGTCCAACTCTTTGCGACCCCATGGACTGTAGCCTATCAGGATTCTCCGTCCATGAGATTTCCCAGGCAAGAGTACTGGAGTGGATAGCCATTTCCTTCTTCAGGGGATCTTCCCAACCCAGGGATTGAGCCAGGGTCTCCCACGTTGTAGGCAGACGCTTTACCATCTGAGCCACCAGGGAAGTCCTGAAGTGACTTAACACACAACATATAGCTGAACTGACTAGATGATCCAAAGCTTCCCATAGAGTTCTAAAAGGCCACGATCCTGATAACAAGAAAAGAAAATTATCTGCCTATGAAGACACTGAATATAAGGTTCTAAAAAATAGTGGATCAAATGACTTGTCAATCTTTTATAGACAGTCTTCAAGAATATTTATCTAGGAACTGCAGTTCTAAAACCATGAAGCTCAACTTTCTTGGGGGACAGGTAAAGAATGAATAGGGAAGACCTGGAAAGAAGCCCTAAGAGATTTGAGGGGAGATCTGAATAGCCATCTCAAACTAATCAAGCTTTATCCAAACCAAATATCCAAGCCTTTTGAAGTCTGCCAGTTAATAATGAAAACCCCTCTAAGCACTTAGTATCTCAAACAGTTTTCAATAACATCAAACATCCATCATGTAATACAATGTTTATGTGAAGAATTGACTCATTGGAAAAGACTCTGATGCTGGGAGGGACTGTGGGCAGAATGAAAAGGGGACCACAGAGAATGAGATGGCTGGATGGCATCACCAACTCAATGGACATGAGCTTGAGTAAACTCCAAGCGTTGGTGATGGACAGAGAGGCCTGGCGTGCTGCAATTTATGGGGTCGCAAAGAATCGGACACGAGTGAGCTACTGAACTGAACTGAACTCCTTGGAAAAGAAGTTATGACAGCATATTATAAAGCAGAGACATTACTTTGCCAACAAAGGTCTGTCTAGTCAAGGCTATGGTTTTTCCAGTAGTCATGTATGGATGTGAGATGAGTGCCTAAGAATCAATGCTTTTGAACTGTAGTGTTGGAGAAGACTCCTGAGAGTCCCTTGGACTGCAAGGAGATCCAACCAGTCCATCCTAAAGGAGATCAGTCCTGGGTGTTCATTGGAAGGACTGATGTTGAAGCTGAAACTCCAATACTTTGGCCACCTGATGCGAAGAGCTGACTCATTTGAAAAGACCCTGATGCTGGGAAAGATTGAGGGCAGGAGGAGAAGGAGATGACAGAGGATGAGATGATTGGATGGAATCAACTATTCAATGTACATGAGTTTGAGTAAACTCTGGGAGTTGGTGATGGACAGTGAGGCCTGGCGTGCTGCAGTCCATGGGGTGCAAAGAGTCGGACACAACTGAGCAACTGAAGTAAACTGAACTTTAAAGCAGGGAATCTCATTGGCAATATTTGTCATATAAAAGATTAGAGGTTCCCTGGTGGTGCAGTGGTAACGAATCCACCTGCCATACAGGAGATGTAGGTTCAGTCTCTGTTTCGAGATCCCCTGCAGAAGGAAATGGCAAGTCACTCCAGTATTCTTGCTTGGGAAATCCCATGACAGAAGAGCCTAGCAGGCTGCAGTTCATGGGGTTGCAAAGAGTTCGATGCAACTTAGTGACTAAACAACAACGTTGGACATGAAGATTAGAGTCTTAAAGTAAGTCTTGATAAGTAAGCAGGTATTTAATAGGAAAGAAATTTGTCTTCCTGAGTTATTTCTTGGGCTGAGAAGGGAACTGTTTGCTCAGACTAAGAATCTATCATTTTGAGAAGGGAGCTAAATGATGATTGAGCAGACTGTTGTTCAGGCAAATGTTTTATGGGAAGGTCCCAAAGCAAATAATGACGCTATTTACTGGTTTATAGCATTAAAACTCATGGTAAAGTCATACTGAGGTAGGTGAGCCTCAGACTTTAGTTCTGTTAGCCAAGCCTTGTGAATGCAGGTCGTCTCAGTTCTCACATGTCTTAACTAAAGTTATATACACTTTTCCATTAATA
This sequence comes from Madoqua kirkii, assembly GCA_006408675.1. Taxonomy (NCBI): domain Eukaryota; kingdom Metazoa; phylum Chordata; class Mammalia; order Artiodactyla; family Bovidae; genus Madoqua; species Madoqua kirkii. Next base: position 5,537 of record SJYC01151272.1, on the reverse strand, counting down.
TGTTACACATTGTTAGATTTAGTCTCAGAAACCTTGTAGTTTTGGTTCCCATTGTAAACAGTTTTTTATGTAAAACTACATTTGTATGTGTTTTGCTAATCTGTGGGTTTGAAGTAGATTTTTGTGTAACATTCTTGTCTTAGATATTGTTGAATTTTTTAGTAGAAGAAATCATATCATCTACAAACAATGAATTTTAATTCTGCCTTACAGATTAGCTTGTCTTGACTTACTAGAATTTTCAGTGTACTGAAATAAAAGTGGTGATTGGGCATGTGGCAGAGATATTTATTGCCTATGGCAATTCATTTCCTCTGCTATATTTTCAAGCCCTCTTGCAGGTATATAGGGCCTAGTTCCAGCCAGTAGACTATAAATGGAAATTATGTGGATCCCCTCCAGGGTGCAGCATAGAAGAATTGATAAGAACTCTCTGTTGTTATAGTGACAGTGAGGTCGTCTGTTCTAGATGGTACAGCTGCAAGTTGTTCAGCCTGTCTCATCAGCACAGGTCCTTGGGCAATTTTGGGAAGTGTGATTCTCTTGCTAACCTGTATTACCATAACGTACAGGGGAAAATAAACCTTTATTATGTTAAGCCACTAATTTTCAGACTTAATTTGCTCTTGCAGTGCAACCTGATAGGTTGCAGCACAAAACTAATACTATGCACCTTCTTCTCTTGATCGTGTCTTAGGATCATGTTGAAGGCTTCACGCCTGTGAATGTTGTTTGCAGTAGATTTTTGTTTGCTATCCTTTAGCAAGTTAAGGAGGTTCCCTTTGAAATTCCTTGTTTTCAAAGAATTTACATTTTTTAATTTTGAGTGGATGTTGGATGTTACTGAATACTTTTTTCAGCATGTATTGAGTCGATAATGTTCTTCCTATGGTGAGTTAATAGATTTTCTATTGATAACCCATTCTTGCATTCTTTGAAAGTACCCGGCATAATCATGTTGTATTCTTTTTGGATCATCACTAAAGTTAATTTGTTAATATTTTATTTAAAACAATTTCCCACATACTATCATGCATGTGTGCATGCCTGTGTGCTAAGTCGCTTCAGTCGTGTCCTACTTTTTGTGACCCTATTGACTGTGGCCTGCCATGCCCTTCTCCAGGGGATCCTCCCTACCGAGGAATCAAACCCTCATCTGTTATGTGTCCTGCATGGGCAGGTAGGTTATTTACCACTCGTGCCGCCTGGGAAGCCCATGGTCACTAGTAAGAGTGATTTATAATTAGATTGCTCCCTACTTTTCTTCAGTGGTTTGGTAGCAGTGTTATGATCACATCATAAAATTAATTAGGGGGTATTTCTTTCTTGGAAGCAGTTTGCCAATTTGTCGCTTGACTCTTTATTGGGCTGTTAGTAAATCCGACTGTTAGTGCATCTTCTGTGGGACTTTCCTCATAGGCATCCTTTGAGGCTTGGGCTGTGGGAGTTTTCTGTTTTTTTCTTCTCTGCCATGGATCTCTCATAGTTCACTGACCTGGGACTATTACTACCAAACAGTAGCTATTTAGCTTTCCTTCAGTTTCCTCTCTTATAAAGTGCAGACCATTAAAATACCACAAAGGTTGTCGTGAGAATTAAATTATTTATGTAAGTGCATAGAAGAGTGATCTAAGAAGGAAGGAATTTCCCCCTACCCCCTAAAGATTGGCAAACGTAAGAATTACATATCATTTTCATTGTATTATTTGGGAATTTCTTCTAAATTTTTTTCTAGTATAAAGTACATTTTCCTTAAACTAAACCGGATAGTTGAACATATGGATTTTTAAATTGGGTGAGGTAGGAATTGATCATTTACTTGAGTAGGATTCAGAAAGAATGTTTTCAGCAAAATTGAGAAACTCACCTCAGTTGCCAGTATCTGCTTCTCTTCCTTTTTACTCAGAACTATGGCACTAGTGGTAGAGAACCTGCCTGCCAATACAGGAGATGTGTAAGAAATGTGTGTTCAGTTTCTGGGTTGGAAAGATCCCCTGGAGGACTGCACAGCAGCACACTCCAGTATTCTTGCCTGGAGAATCTCATGGAGAGAGGAGCCTGGCGGGTTATGGTCCATAGTGTTGCAAAGAGTCGAACCCAACTGAAGCAGCTTGGCACTTGCAGCACCCACCTGCTTTATCCTCACTATCCTGAAAGTAGTGCTTCTACCACACTTCTTTCCTATCATCATCCTCCTCAACTACTTCCCAGCAAAATACCATTAGAATTATTTTTTTTTAATTTTTTTAATTTCCCATGATGAAAGAGAAATTGTCAAGTATGGTGTGTAGTACCAGTCTTCAACAAATATTTTTTGGATAAGTGAGTTTCCTGGTTCCTATTAAACTTAGTGGTTCTTTCTTCCATTAATTTAACTTTGAAGTTCCAATAAATTATAAATTTTATGGGCACAAATATGATTTAACTTATTGTATAAGCAGCTTTTCAGGAACCTTATTTCTGCAGTATGGCATAACTCAACCATTATATATCACATATCTGAAAAGTATGTTATCTACATAATTGCATTTATGTAGTTACAATGAACTTGGTGAAATGAAATTTTCTTTTTTAACCTGTAACAATTTCAGATTGGTTTAAAACTATTAGATTTTATCTTGATGCATTTCAACATCTGCAATATTGGAATTGTTACATTTCTAAGATCTTATAAAAAGGATTTAAAGAACTATTTCCATAAATATAAAAAGAAAAAAATTTTTATGCTGAAATATGAAGGTTTTTGTAAACAGAGGAAATGAATACTATTATCTTTCATGAATCAAGTTCTCTGCTTTGTGTTTGTACTACTTTGTCGTATTTATTTTCTGTAGCAAACGTGTAAGATTATTTCCTCAGTTTATAGATAAGGAAATGAAAGCTTAGAGTAAATGACTTGCTCAGGGTCACATAACAAGCAGGGATTTGAACCCAGTTCTTTGAATACTCTGAACTAGGGTTCTTGAGGAATCATCCAGGAAATATGACTCTTCCATTATGAGCCAAAGTAAGGACATTCCATTTGATTTCTGGAGGTAAATGAGCAACCTATGGAAAACTCACAAGAGCTATGAAAATCCTTAAGCTGAGTCTAGGTTGAAAATTTGAAGTGGATTCTTATCTCATCCCCTTATTGTACCTTCCATTCCCTCATTTGGAATATAATTTTCTAAAATATGTATTCTGATTCCATGGGAGGAATATATCCCAGCTGCATCCCCACTGCACAGTTACTCATTGTGTATCTATTTAGTTCTAATCTCCTCCCTCATTGTGTTATCATTATTTGTTTTTTCATGTCTCTCATTCTAGATGGTAATATCTTTGAAGTCTCCTGTTATATTTATCTGTGATTACTGTCTCCTACCTTGTTCAGTACTTGATACATAGAAGATGCTTAATAAGTATTGGATAGTATTGAGTTACATGCAGTATTCAAGGTTCTCTACAGTGTGCCCCTCTCTGTCTCTGTGATATTCTCTCCAATTACTTTCCTACACAACTAGCCATGTGATTTTATCTTCACTGTTTATTCCTTGTGCCTTTTCTTCCACTTGAATGCCCTATCTCCCCCTTTTCTCTGCTTAGCGCCTTCATTTCCAACCTACCTCCTCCATGAGACCTCCACCATTAGAAGTTTATAAATGTCCTTCTGCAGGTATTGCCATTAGGATAGATTTGCCCCCTAGCAAATCTGTCAGTTTTCTTTGTGTTAATACCCTCTCTCATCTGGTTTATGAGTTCAAATCCCTGTACCTCTCTAGATCTCTGTGTTAGCTAATGTGTTATCCAAGAGATTCTTAGATTCTTAGTCTTGATAAAGAGAGAAACAGTTGTAGTCACCTAGAAGAGGCTTTATGTAGAGCATTGCTGACTAGTTTGTGGAGAAATTTTAGTAAACAAAAAGTGAAATGGTCTGCAGCCAACATGACTCAACTGGCATTGAAATTAATGAAGAGAAATAATCTCTATAAGCCTAGTGACTCAGATTTGGATATAATTCAAGAAACAGCATTATAGCACTTTTCTCCCCCTTTCCTATCAGTCTTTAGAGCATTTTTCAGTTTTTTTCTCATTCAGTCTGAATCACATATTCTTGGTCATTTATGTGGGACTGTAACTGAGTCATTTGAATTATATGCTATTTGGTTCTGGAATGAAAGTTTGATTCTCTCTGTTGACTGCTGGCTCACCATATGTTGCTGTAATTCTGGAAAGCAATGAAAATCGTGGTAGTATTGAAGGAAGAGTGGTGTTTTAATAATAAACTGCTTGCATTTGTTTTGTTGACCATGATGGCTACTCCATTTCTTCTGAGGGATTCCTGCCCACAGTAGTAGATATAATGGTCATCTGAGTTAAATTCACCCATTCCAGTCCATTTTAGTTCACTGATTCCTAGAATGTCAACTTTCACGCTTGCCATCTCTTGTTTGACCACTTCCAATTGGCTGTGATTCATGGACCTGACATTCCAGGTTCCTATGCAATATTGCTCTTTACAGCATCGGATCTTGCTTCTATCACCAGTCACATGCACAACTGGGTATTGTTTTTCCTTTGGCTCCATCCCTTCATTCTTTTTGGAGTTATTTCTCCACTGATCTCCAGTAGCATATTGGGCACCTAATGACCTGGAGAGTTTCTCTTTTGGTAACCTGTCATTTTGCTTTTACATACTGTTCATGAGGTTCTCAAGGCAAGAATACTGAAGTGGCTTGCCATTCCCTTCTCCAGTGGACCACGTTCTGTCAGCCCTCTCCACCATGACCATCTTGGGTTGCCCCGCAGGCATGGCTTGGTTTCACTAAGTTAGACAAGGCTGTGGTCCTAATGTGATTACATTGACCAGTCTTCTGTGAGTATGGTTTCAGTGTGTCTGCCTTCTGATGCCCTCCTGCAACACCCACCACCCTACTTGGGTTTCTCTTACCTTGGGCGTGGGGCATCTCCTCACGGATGCTCCAGCAAAGCACACCCACTGATCCTTACCTTGGATGACATCACCAGATGGTCAACACCGAAATCAGATTGATTATATTCTATGCAGCCAAAGATGGAGAAGCTCTATACTGTCAACAAAAACAAGACCAGGAGCTGACTGTGGCTCAGATCATGAACTCCTTATTACCAAGTTCAGACTTAAATTGAAGAAAGTAGAGGAAACCACTAGACCATTCACGTATGATCTAAATCAAATACCTTATGATTATAGAGTGGAAGTGAGATAGAGTGCCTGAAGAACTATGGAATGAGGTTCGTGACATTGTATGGGAGACAGGGATTAAGACCATCCCCATGGAAAAGAAATGCAAAAAAGCAAAATGGCTGTCTGGGGAGGCCTTACAAATAGCTGTGAAAAGAAGAGAAGTGAAAAGCAAAGGAGAAAAGGAAAGATATTCGCATCTGAATGCAGAGTTCCAAAGTATAGCAAGAAGGGATAAGAAAGCCTTCTTCAGCGATCAGTGCAAAGAAATAGAGGAAAAGAACAGAATGGGAAAGACTAGAGATTTCTTCAAGAAAATTAGAGATACCAA
>SJYC01151270.1:0-13480 GCA_006408675.1 Madoqua kirkii | reverse complement strand
TATGTTCTTGGCAAAACTGGGAGTATGACAGAACACACAGCTGTATTTTCATTAAAATTAAACAAATTTTCCTCTAAAATTGCTGTAAAATGCTGATTCTTTATCATGTATAGGAATAAACACACTTTTGAAAGCTTTGTCAGTGACTCTAAGCAAATGACTTTATTTATTTATCATGAAGGTCCTTTTTGCTTTAAGCCTTTTAAAAGAATAACTCCAATAGAGTTAGTACACCATAAACGGGTTTCACTTTTGATTATAAGTGTTATGTTTCAAAACCAGTTTTCTCTTCAAAGTATAAATATTATGGCATAATAATTAGCTTATAGAGTTATTAATAAAATCAGACTAAGAAATAATAGCAAATCTAATTTAATAGGAGCTGATATTCTCATGCTAAAGGTTTTGTTTTCTAAATGGAGTAAGACTGTTAAGCAGTCATTCCTTATACCACAGCACAGACTAGTGGATCCTCTCACAGTATCATCAAAGAGATCCTCCTGGAGCTGCACATTGGAGTCTCTGATTTTCAAGATGTGTTAACATACGTAGCCAATAATGAGGCCTGCCAATATATTTCCATAAGTGCAGGCAGTACTTCCTATTACAAATGCAGGAGATTAAGATTTAGATATAGTTGGATCATCCATTATTGATTGCATTCTTTAAAACAGATTATGTAAATCATTTATCCTGCTTATTAGTTTATACTTTGTGTAAACACATAAAATTATAACTTTGTAAGGACAAACTAGAAGCTAGAAGGTTTTAAGCAAACTATTAGCATTTTAGTAACTCATTCCTTTATAATGAATCCATCTGCAATGCAGGAGATCCCGGTTAGTTAGCCAATAATGAGGCCTGCCAATATATTTCCATAAGTGCAGGCAGTACTTCCTATTACAAATGCAGGAGATTAAGATTTAGATATAGTTGGATCATCCATTATTGATTGCATTCTTTAAAACAGATTATGTAAATCATTTATCCTGCTTATTAGTTTATACTTTGTGTAAACACATAAAATTATAACTTTGTAAGGACAAACTAGAAGCTAGAAGGTTTTAAGCAAACTATTAGCATTTTAGTAACTCATTCCTTTATAATGAATCCATCTGCAATGCAGGAGATCCCTGTTAGATTCCTGGGTCAGGAATATCTGCTGGAGAAGGGATAGGCTACCCACTCCAGTATTCTTGGGCTTCCCTTGTGGTTCAGCTGATAAAGAATCTGCCTGCAATGCGGGAGACCTGGGTTTGATCCCTGGGTTGGGAAGATTCCCTGGAGAAGGGAATAGCTACCCACTCCAGTATTCTGGCCTGGAGAATTCCATGGTCTGTATAGTCCATGGTGTCGCAAAGAGTTGGACCCAACTGCATGACTTTCACTCGCTTCTTTTATAAAGGAATTATCAAGAATATGTCATGTAGATACTTTATAATCAGCTTGGATGTAGAAATTTTCATTATCACTTATATAAAGCAAGATATCTTAATTATTCTAGTGCCAGTTTTGAGTTTGGGAAATGCATGAGAAAGAGAAATGATGGGCTGCTTTACTTTTCTTTGGCATGTTTGATTCCGAGAATGGAAAATAATTTTAAAGGTACTATATGTGGAATTATTGCTCTAATACAAAATTTATATCTTTGTTTAGATATAAAGCTCTAAAGAATTATATATGGACATTGTTAAAATGGTTAGGTATATAGATCTGCTATCCCCAAAGCATGTCCAACTTTGTTCGACTATTAATTGAATATATTGTGAGGACCTAATACTACAGTTGAGGTTGAGTATTTGATTTTATATCTGTCTCTCATCCTCAGTCAAAGAAAGAAAATATGTTATTCTCATCCTTATATGTTATCACAAAGGGATAAGAAAAGATAACTATGTGTCTGGCATTTGGTGATTTATTTTTCTCTCCCTCTGGCTGCAAGTCATCTTAGTTTTTTATGTCTACAGGTTCCATTCTGATTGGTGTTCACCTTCCAACTGTGATGAGATCCATGACCGGGTAAAGAATGTCTTGAAATCACATCAGGCTCATCAAAGACATTTATATGTTAGTTTCTAAATTTTTCTCTTGAAGGCTTTTTTTTTTTTTCAATTAGGCATGAAAACCACCCAAGATGTTTAATGCTCACAATATTTAATCCCTGGGAAGGAAAAGAAAAGATGCAACCTTCATTTAATGGAAGTCAGTGGTTTAGCTAAAGGGAACATATCTAACTTCCTGCCTGACCTGAGTCATTATGCAAAATGTTTGACCCAGATCATGTTAACTATAAAAAAATATTAGTGATACCTGTCTCATAAAGAGTCAGTAAGTAGTGACTTCATAATTTTTCACAGCCTTCAAAATATGGGAACTCTTGTTTTATGACCCAGAATAAATTCCGTTTCCTGCAAATAGATTTGATTGAATGGTAGAATGAGAGAAGGGATGAGACATGTGTTTTGGAGAAGTTTCCCAGCTGATTTTTATCCTAATTAAATACTTAAAAGAGGAAAAGAAGAGGTCAGGCTTATCAGTGTAGTACTAAATAACATCAGTATGAGAATCTGACATAGGCAAATGAACATATAAATAAATGACAGGTGGGAAATAATTACAGTATATTATTCTTTTTATGTTTGGTATCTTGTTTCAGTCATTTATTTAAAAACAATTGTTTATCAGGAGTCATGTTGGACACCAAGCTTGGTCCTGGGAATATAACTGGATTATGTGACATTGGCATCATTTTATATAGTTGAAAGTTGCTATTATGCATACTGATTTTAAATTGAACTTGTTTTCAAAGTATAATATAATTACAGATGGTCCCAGTGACTGCCTCTCCCAAGGTTAATAGTATCCTAATTTCTAATAACAAGATTAGAAGTGTTAGAAATTAGAAGTAAAAGTATTGCATATTTTTATGTTTATAGCAGTGACATTCTACCATGTCTTTTCCCTTTTTGTTTCCTTATTTCATTTTGTTTTTCCAGTTCAGATATTTTTGCAATGCAGACGTCTTGTTACCTAGTTCTTCACTCTTTCTGCTGCATGGTATCTCATTGTGTGAAAATACTACCATGGGTTAATGCATTCATCTATTGATGGACCTTTGGCTTGTTTCTGGTTTGAGCTATTTTAGAACTGTTGTGAACAGTATGTATCCTCAGATAACATTGGATACATTTTATTTGGCTATGTTGCCACCACTGTATTGCTCAGTCATAAACCGTATAAGCATTAAGCTTTTAAATCACTTTTAAGTGATTTTAACAATTTACACTCCTGCTACCAGTGTAATGAGTTCAGTTTGTTTCATATACTCACTTCTACTTGATAGGTTGTGTGCATGTATATGTGTGTGTACATACACGCATTTTAATTTTGACATTTCGATTGTGAGTAGTTTTATCACATAATGGTTTTAATTTGCTGTTTCCTGATGACTAGTTTATTGGCTATTTGGGTATTCTCTTTTGTGAGTATTTGTTCAAGTTACTTGCCCATTTTTATACTGCATTGTCTCTTAATTTGTTAAAATTTCCATATAGACTCTTGATATGTCAGATATATGTTTTATAATTTTCTTTTCCCACTCTGTACCTTGCCTTTTCTTTCTTTTAATGATATCTTTTGATGAAAAGAAGTTCTTAAGTCCAATGAATCCAATTTATCTTTTTTATTAGCATTTTAGAATGGGCTTCCCTGGTGGCTCAGAGGTTAAAGCGTCTGCCTCCAATGCGGAAGACCGAGGTTCAGTCCCTGGGTCGGGAAGATCCCCTGGAGAAGGAAATGGTAACCCACTCCAGTATTCTTGCCTGGAGAATCCCATGGACGTAGAAGCCTGGTGGGCTATGTCCACGGGATCGCAAAGAGTCGGACACGGCTGAGCGACTTCACTTCACTTAGAATGTTTGTCTTATCAATGGAAATAATCAGTAAACAATCTAAAATAAGAATAAAAAGATTTTGTTAGAGCCAGACTGAGAACTATCGCTCAAGAAATTTGAATTGTGAAGGAGTAGCACTTGAATTGTGTTCCTCCAGACTGCAAAATGGAGGAGGCTTATATCAGCAAAACCCACGGAGTTACAGATAGATGAATTAAGTAAGGATTGGTTATGGTCCGAAATAGTCAGAAGAGGAGACCTTGTGACCTTAAGATTGCAGCTGACTGCTGCTGCAGATGTTGTCTTGAGAGCTGCTAGTTTGATAAAGTTCAGAAAAACTGCTGGCCATAAGAACTGCTGGCTGTAGTTAGCGTAAAGTTCAAGCCACATGACGGACAGGCCAGAATGACTTCTCCATCCCTCAGTATGTGAAAATTTCTTCTCTCAGTTTACTTCAAGACTCCACCCTATGTTTTCTTCTAAAGACTGTGTTTCCTTTCACGTTTAAGCATATGATCTAGTTGGAGTTATTTTTTCTGCATAGTGGTAGGAAGGTGGCAGATTTCAAGACCGTTTCAAGTTCTGTGACTGTGGATGTCTCTTTTTCTTTCTGTTAACTTTGTTTTATATATTTTGAAGCCATGTTGGTTGAATACAGATTTCAGACTGTGATACAAACCTTTTATTGTAAAGTGTCCTTTTTTATTTCTAGTATCATGTAGCAACACCTACACTGCTAGGCATATATTTATAGCAACTTTATTTTGGCCATATATACATGGTGTATATTTTCCATCCTTTTGTTAATCATTATATTAAAGTGTGTATCTTGTGAGTAGCATATGAGATTTTTTTCCAGATTGAAAATCTAGAATTTTTATGTGACTGATGTAGCTTTCATTTGAATTAATAACTTTTTTATAATCCTTTTCCTTTTTGTTAACTTGTTATTCACTTTTTTAAACTATGTTATTGGTTGCCCTAGAGTTTGCAGCTTGCATACATAACAAATTATTTCTTTGTTGTCCTTGCCAATAATGTTGGGACCTAAAAACATTTAACTGTTTTTCTAACCTGCCTCATTTTTTGAATATCTATTATCTTGCATTTTGATTCTACATATATAAAACATGCAACAAATTCATTTTGCTTATGTAGTAATGTTTATTCATTTTAATCACATATTTGCCTTTTCTGTTATTCTTCATCCTTTCCTACGTTCCATGTTCCAATTTCAGTTTTTGAGTCATTTTCCTCCTCCCTGTAGTACTTTCTTTAATGTTACTATCCTGGCTTTGAATTCCAATTTTGTTTGTTTAAAAACATCATGGTTCTACTTTTATGTAGGATGGTTTTACTGGATATAAAATTCTGTATTATATCCAAGTTGGTGGCTGTTTCCTTTTGGCACTTTATCTTTCTAATTTTTGGCCATACCACAGGGATCTTAGCTCCCCAGTAAGGGGGTTTGAACCTATTGGACCGCTAGGGCGTTTCCTCCTGCGACACTTCAAGGAAGCCACTCACTGTCTTCTGGCTTCTTTTGTGTCACTTGAATGTCACTTGTCATTCCTTTAAGTACTGTAGGGTTTCCCCACACTGTTGCATTTAAGATTTGCTCTTCAACTTTGTGCTTCATAATCTTACTATGATATGCCTAAATGTAGTTTTCTTGGATTAATTCTACATTATTTACAGAACTTCTTAAATTTTTAAGTTGATATCTTTCATCAGTTTTGGGAAACCCATTCATTCTTTCTTTAAGCATTGCCTTCTGTTCCAATACTGTCCCTCTGGAATTTCAAATTACACTTCCATTGGGTCTTTAGACTGTATATCTATGTATCTTATGCTTATTTCGATGTTTTTAATTTTTTTATCTCATTAAAGAAATTTAGTTTAAAGTTAGGAATCTCCCATATAAGAAAACCCTAAGCCCAGAGGCTTTCTCTAGTGAATTCAACCAAACCTTTAAGGAAAACATAATGCTAGTCTTACACACTCCTGAAAATAGAAGAAAAAATACATCCTGGGTCATCTCATGATATCAACATTTCTTCTAATGTCAAATAGATAATGATGTTACAAGAAAAGAAAAATAGACCAAAATCCCATAAAATAGATACATAAAAATCCTTAACAACATGTTAGCAAATTAGAATCAGCAATATATAAAAAGGAAAATGTATTGTAATCAAGTAGACTTATTCCAGAAACACAATGTAAATTCATCCTATTAACAGGATAAATACATTTTGTTCTGTGTCATTTCAGTAGACAGAAAAAGTATATAGCAAAGTTTAACTCTATTCATGTTAAACACTCTTGGTAAAGTTGAGGTAGAAGCATTCCTTAACCTAATTAAGAAGCATCTTTTTTAATATAAATTTATTTAAAACCTACTGCTGATGTTATACTTATAGTGAAAGACTAAATGCTTTTTCCCCCTAAGCTCAGAAGCAAGGCAAGCAAGCCCTCTCTCACCATTTCTTTAACGTCATACTGGGAGTCTTAGATTATACAGATAGATAAGAACATAGATAAAAGGCATAAAGGTTAGAAGGGAAGAAACAAAACTATTTGCAAAGGATATGGTTATTTATGTAGAAAATTCCAAATGATCTACAGAAAAACTCCTAAGAAGTAAGTTTATCAATGTCACAGGATAAAAAGAAAGTAATTTTTTCCTATATACTAGCCGTGAACAATTGGAATTTTAAAAAAGAAAATCCATATTGTTTACAACAGCACCAGAAACTGAAGTGCTTACATATAATTCTAGCAGGATTATACAGAAAGCAGAATCTGCATTCTGAGAACTACAAAACGCTGTTGAAAGAAATCAAAGAAGAGAGAACTAAACAGAGAGTTACATTTGTTGGAAGACTTAATGTTAAGATGTCAGTTTTTCCCAGTTTGAACTCTAGATTCAATGAAGTCATAAAACCCCATCAAGCTTTCAAATGGATATTGATAAGCTGATTCTAAAATGTGAATGGAAGAGTACTTGAGATACCAAAGAAGTTCTGAAAGAACAAAATTGGAGGATCCACCGCCTAATTTTAAGATTTAACTGTAAAGCACAGCAATGAAGACTCTGTGTGTGTGTGTGTGTGTGTGTGTGCACGCACACACACGCTCAGGCACTTAGTTGTGTCCAACTCTTTGTGACCTCATGGACTGTAGCCTGCAAGGCTCTTCTGTCTCTGGAATTTTCCAGGCAAGAATCCTAGAGCCAGTTGCCATTTCCTGCTCCAGGAAATCTTCCCAACCCGAGGATTGAACCCGAGTCTTTTATGGCTCCTACATTGGCAAATGGATTCTTTATCACTGTGCCACCAGTGAAGACTGTGGTATTGATTAACTTATAGACACAGATATCAAGGAATAGAAGAAATCCTCTGGAAATAGACCCACACAAGTACTGATTTTTAACAAAAGTATAAACCCAATTAAATGGAGTCCTTGCATTTATTCTCTTTTTAACACATGGTTGTGGACAACCAAAAACAAACTGCTGACACATAATTAAAAATATATCAAAAATGCATCATAGACCTAAAACATAGTAGGGGCTTCCCTGGTAGCTTAGCTGGTAAAGAATACACCTGCAATGCAGGAGACCCAGGTTTGATTCCTGGGTCAGGAAGATCTCCTGGAGACGGGATTGGCTACCCACTCCAGTCTATTAGGACTTCTCTGGTGCCTCAGACAGTAAGGAATCTGCCTGCAATGCAGGAGACCTGGGTTCGACCTCTGGGTTGGGAAGATCCCCTAGAAGAAGGCATGACAACCCACCCTAGTATTCTTGCCTGGAGAATCCCCGTGAAAGAGGAGCCTGGCAGGCTACAGTCCATGGGGTTGCAAAGAGCTGGACATGACTAAGCAACTAAGCCCAGCACAAAACATAGTAGAAAATCCATTTAATTTATATTTTAAAATGACTTTAGATATGACATCAAACACATGATCTATAAAGGACAAGGAAAGCGAAAGTGTTAGTTGCTTAGTCATGTCTGACTCTTTGTGACCCTGTAGACTGTAGCCTGCCAGGCTTCTCTGCCCTTGAGATTCTCCAGGCAAGAATTAGAGTGGGTTGCTGGTTCCTTCTGCAGACAGTCTTCCTGATCCAGGGATCAAACCCAGGTCTCCAGCATTGCAGGCATATTCTTTGCCGTATGAGCCACCAGGGAAGCCCTATAAAGGAAAAGGCAAGTTATTGGTAAATGTTATTAAAATTAAATTTTTTTGCTCTATGAAGACACTGTTAAGGGAATAGAAAGATTAACCCTTGTCTAAATAAAAATATTTGTAAATCACATATATAATTAAGGACTTGTATCCAAAACTGAAATATATAAAACAGCTCTTCAGGCTCAACGATAAAAAAATAAACAAAATTAAACCTGGGCATATGATCTGAACAGACATTTTATCCAGTTAGCATATGAAAAGATGCTCAGTAGTCAATATAGAAATGCAAATTAATACAACCTAAGATACTATTACAGAGAAGGCAATGGCAACCCACTCCAGTACTCTTGCCTGGAAAATCCCATGGATGGAGGAGCCTGGTAGGCTGCAGTCCATGGGGTCACACAGAGTTGGACACGACTGAGTGACTTCACTTTCACTTTTCACTTTCATGCATTGGAGAAGGAAATGGCAACCCACTCCAGTGTTCTTGCCTGGAGAATCCCAGGGACCGGGGAGCCTAATGGGCTGCCATCTATGGGGTCGCATAGAGTCAGACACAACTGAAGCAACTTAGCAGCAGCGAGATACTATTACACACCTATTAGAATTTGTTAAACAAAACTACCCCCCAGTGCCTCCCTAAAAAGAAACCCTAAAAATACTGTCAAGGATATGGAACAACAGGAATTATCATTTAATGCTGGTGGGAATGCTCAAACTTACAGCCACTCTTGAGGACAGTTTGAAGGTAGTTTTGTGTAAGTTTAAACAAACACTTGCAATATGACCCAGCAGTCCTTCTCTTAGCTATTTACCCAAGTGAACTGAAAGCATATCTTCACACAGAAAACTGTACGTGAATGTTTATGGAAACTTCATTCAGCATTTCTAAAGACAACATGTTATTTAATTGTGAATGGTGAACAAACCATGGTATAGCCATTCAATGAAATATAATTCAGCAACAAAGAAGAGTAATCTATTAATGTATGTTACATGATGAATCTTAAATTTAGTTTGCTAAATGAAAAAAGCCAGAACCCCAAAGCTATACACTGTATGATTTTATTTATATGACATTGTTAAAATAGCAAAGGTTGGGAGACACAGAAGCTGTTAACTGCAAAGAAACTCACCTCATGGGAATTTTTAGGGTTCACTGATTAATATACTGATTAAACTGCACTGATTAGTATACTGGTATGACTGATATATTTGTCAAAACTCCTAGGAAAATGGCTGATAGCTGAGAGGAGTTTTTATATTTTTAAATGACTAGGTGGGATGAGACAGAATATTTTACTCTTCTAATATACATTAGAAAGAGTTAAATTTATTATATAAAAATTTAAAGTGTCATGTCGACTCTTTTGAAGATTTAATGTAGATTATAATGAACTAGCAGTATTAAAATTACAAGACTTGTCTTTAAATTAGCTTATCTAAATAACTTTGGAATATGGTGTTTCAGCTGGCTATTGTAAAGCTAAAGCCAAGAAGAACTACATGATCACTATATTCTTATTTGGAAATTACCAAACTTTTTTCTGAAAAGAGCCAGATAGTAATTATTTTCTGTGTGTTGCTGTGGGATCTCTGTTATAACTACTCAACTCTATTAGTAGAGCACAAAAGCAGTCATAGACAACATATAAGCAAATGATCATGACTGTGTTCCAGTAAAACTTTATCCATGTGCACAAAAATATGAATTCCATGAAATTTTCATGAAATACTGTCTTTCCCCATCTAGTAAGAGTATAAAAATTACTCTCAGCTATCAGTCATACCAAAACAGGCAAAGGGCCAGAATTGCCCTGGGAGCTATTTGCCAACGCTTGCTCTAGTAGATAAATGTGCTTTACACAGTGATATGGATTAACAATTCTGAAAATGCTTTACATTTATATGAGAGTTGGACAAATAAGTAAATAAATTGTGGATAAAATAACCAGGTTTCTCACTGTCGGAAAAAGAAGTTACAAAGAAGTAAGATGGATAAAGCTAGAATGAACTCTGTGAAGCTAGATTAGAGTCTGAGATGACAATTTTAATTCATGTTTCTTTTTAATATATACAGATAGATTAATTCAGAGTTATAGATATGAGTACACATATATTAGTATACTCATGTATTTTCCTGTCTTTACCCTTTGTAAGGGCTTAGAGGGAGTGACAACCCAACAGCAATAGGCATACCCAGCTCCCAGATCTAACACCTGTTATTTCTGAATATTTATTTTCTATGAAAATCAACAGGCCTTTTTTCTTGGAGCAATAGTTATTTCTCAGGGTAGAGCCTGGACTATCTTACATTATGGAAAGTGATGAATTGTTCAAAATGTAAGAGGAATAGGGGCATATCTAAAGGACACAGGAGCAACCTGGATGAGCCCCCCAACCGGCCATTTCTTGAATAATTTGAGCAACAGAATAAATAGCATTAGTATTGAATTATAATCCAGACAATGAAATAAATACCCATGAATCCACACTGATGTAAGTGAAACAATGAATGAATAATGGTGAGAATGGACCAATCTTACTTACAGAAGAATCCTAAATAATAGTTGTTGATATTGCCCTCTCCAAGAATAGAGCTTAATCTTCTCTTGCTCTTGGGCTGGGCTTGATTTACATCTAAGAATAGAACATGGAAAAAATGAAATAATAATTTAGGTGGCACAGTGGTAAAGAATCACCTGCCAATGTGAGAGAAAGAGATTTGATCCCTGGGTTGGAAGAGTAAATGGCAACCCGCTCCAGTATCCTTGC
Source organism: Madoqua kirkii (assembly GCA_006408675.1). Lineage (NCBI taxonomy): Eukaryota > Metazoa > Chordata > Mammalia > Artiodactyla > Bovidae > Madoqua > Madoqua kirkii. Next base: position 2,615 of record SJYC01151270.1, on the reverse strand, counting down.
CGAGAAAAATCCCATGGAAAGAGGAACCTGGCAGATTACAGTCCATGGGGTCACAAAAAGTTGGACACAAGTGACTGACTGAGTGCACACAATTTTGGTGGAGAAATCTGGCAGATGGCACCACCTTATTATCGAAGTGATCAAGATTAACATCGCTAGTGATAACTGATGTTGATAGCATGCATCCCTTTGTATGAGGGGATGTGAAGGACATGTCTGTGTCATATTGTTCCACCAAACCCATAACCTTGGCCTAAATGTGAGAATACATCAGACAAAACCAAGTGGAGATACTTTGTACAAAATAGCTGACTAGTATGTCAAAATCAGGAGAGAGAGAGAGAGCAGCATGGAAACTTATCACAGATTGGAGGAAACAAAGGAGAAACGATGACTGAATGCACCACAGCATCCTGTTTTGGATCCTGGAACAGAAATAGTACATTACTGAAAAAATTGGTGAAATCCAAATAAAGTCTGTAGTTTAGATAATAGTATACAATGTTAATTTCTTAGTTTTGCAAAATTTACTCTGCTTGTATGAGATGTTAACATTAAGAGAACTTGGATGAAGGGTAACATTCCTGTGTACAAGAACTCTTCATCTTTGTAATTTTTCTCTAAATATTAAAAAAAAAACCTGTTGAATTCTTCATTTTCAGTTCTTTTGACTTTTACCTAAGAGTTGGTGTGATTACAGACCCCTTCCTGCTCATGTGAATATATACACAGCCACCCAATCATGTTCAACTCTTTGCGACCCCATGGACTGTAGCCCACCAGGCTCCTCATAAAATTTTCCAGGCAAGAATACTGGAGTGGGTTGCCATTTCCTACTCCAAGGGATCTTCCTGACCCAGGGCACAAACTCAGGTCTCTTGTGTCTCCTGCATGGACAGGCAGATTCTTTACCACTGCGCTACCTGAGCAGTCCTTCATTCTCATAGGTGCTGTTATAACGCTCATCTTCTTAGGCAACATAGAAGATTCTTTCTGCTCTTCAGAGACTCTTTGCTGAGCTTTTTGTCCCTTCACCCTGTATAGTTTCAGATATTCTGCAAGTGTATCGAGGAACAGTCAACTCAGTTTTGCACCCAGTGAGTCTCATTGAGTTTTGGCCTCTCAGATTTTCAGTTTTCTCCATCTAACATAGTAAGACTGCCAAAACACTGCTGGTTTGTTTGTCCTCCAACAGTGGACCTGTCACAAAGCATACTTTTCTCAGCTTTTTGTTCTGTTCTCAGAATTCACAAATGCCCCTAGGAAAATAACAGCTGTAGGCTGTTAGCTCACCTCTCCCCTCAGGAATCTTGGCACTACTCACAGTGTTGTTTAAGCAGCTTTCTAATGCCTTTAAACAAAAGCAATATAAGTATACATATACATGCACAGACACATACACACACGAACAGTCCCTTCCTACTCGAAAGCAAAAGACCTCAGCATCACTTCTTTTAATTACCTTAATTTGTCTTTGTCCCTGACCTGCCTTTCTTGAGTGGAAGGCAGTAAGGTTGCTCATGTTGACTTACAAGGTGTACTAAATCTCAGTATCTTAAATTGTTTTACAGTAAGAGTAAGAACACAAGCTCTTCAAATTATTCTTTTTTTTCTGCCTCAGTTCTTTCTTGCAGTATATATTGAACGTTTTCATCAAGTATCTGTATCCTCTATTGCTTGGACTATGCAAAGCACTGGGGATATTCTCGTGAAATCAAGTTTTCCATAAGGAGCTTATGTAATTCAGTTATTATTTTTAGACCAAAAAAGAAATATGAAAGATTTTAAAAGTAGTGTGGCACAGTATATGATGAAGGATAAGAATAAAAAGCGTAAGTAGGAAATGTTATTGTTTTTCCAGAGAAAAACAGAAATTCGTTACATAGAAATAGTAACTTTATTAAACATTTACTATAGGCCAGGCACCATGCATGTATTTATTATTCTACTTTATCCTCATAATAATTTTACAAAGTGAGTTCTATTAAGAAGTACTATTTCATAGATAAGAAACTGAGCCTCAGAAAAGTTATGACTTCTACATAAGGTCGCATAGCTACTTAGGATGGTTGGAGCCAAGATTTAAATTTATATTAATACTCTTTGATCTTGAACACTAAGCTCTAAGAATACATACAGTCTTATACATATATCTAACAATATGCCTAAGCATAAACATGTGAAAACATGCAAACACAAGATCCATGTTCAGAAACAAACAGCAACATACCCGAGACACAGATTGCAAGTTGTACACTAAAACACACTCCCTAAATACAAATTGGGCCAAAGTCCATGTTGGTCCTGTCTGAAAGATACTCACAGACCAAGCTATACCATCTTGAATACAAACATTAGGTTTTGGGGGTTTTTTAAAAATTACATCACAAAGAATTTTTAAAAGTAAAAAAAAGTTTTTATTTCACAAAGAATTTAAATATCAGCCTCTTCTGGAGCAGTAAAAAGGTCCTTCATAAATCCTTAAATGTTTTATTAGTACAGAGGAGGGTAAAACATATTGTATCAGAAATTTGACAATCATTTATAAATGAAGAGAACCCAACTCAAACAAGCTAATGGAAGTTAGTGATTATGAGAGGTCCTGTTGGAAATAA
>SJYC01151268.1:0-84460 GCA_006408675.1 Madoqua kirkii | reverse complement strand
AGGACGTGAGTCTGAGTGAACTCTAGGAGTTGGTGATAAACAGGGAAGCCTGGCGTGCTGTGATTCATGGGTTCGCAAAGAGTCGGACACGACTGAGCAGCTGAACTGAACTGAAGCTATGCTTACCCGGGGCAACCTCTAGAAGGCCAGGCTTAAAAATGCAAACAACAATTTAAAAAAAAAAAAAAAGGAAAGAACAAGAGACACCAGCAACTACAGCGTGCAACGGAAACAGGCTCCATGGCATAAGTCTAGACAAGTCACTAAACAAATAACCATAACTCTAGGTAAGGAGACAGAACCCAGAATTGCTGCAATTTTTATCTAAATTGTTGTTTTTGACAAAAGATTTCAGAATATGCAAAGAACACGGTAAAGTGTGACCCGTACACATCGAAAATGAATTATTAGAAACAGCTTGAGCTGGCCCCGAGGATGTAGCAGCTATGTTTAAAAAACTAAAGGGAAATATAATGACAATCAAATAAAGAATATTCTTAATGAAAAATTATTTTCTTTCATTTTTTTTTCCAGGCAAATCTATGCCCAGGACTGAGCCCTTTATCTGATGATCTAGATACTCATTGTGGTGATTAGAGTACTTGTTACTGCATTTCCCATGCTAACTGTCCTGTCTCTCCTGTCACCTTTGAATATGAAAGTCACTGGAAAGCAATTTCTTATTAAGAAATTATCAAGTGACCTTTTACTTCTAATAATTTGGGATTTGAGAGCTGGATTGGGGAAAGAATTTACTACCATGAAGGTAGTCCTTCTCAACTTTCGTACTGCCTGTCTTTCAGGGAATTTTAGACATTTGCTATTGTACAGTTACCAATTACCAGGGTCCTGAGATGCTCTTTCTTTTTTTAATACCTTCTGTATATATTTCGAATTTCTTCAGTTTTCAGGATGTTGAAAATTCTCTACATCGTTGTATAATTTTGGCACCACTATCCAGTTTGAGAATTAGTCCTAACTAAAGATCAGGCAAGGAGTGATACCTTATGATGGGAGTTGGCTGCAGAAATAGAAAAGAGTATAAAAATAATTTTAATTTCATGTTTAGAACATGAGTTGGCCATTTATAGCTATTGCTCTAAATTTTTAGCTATGTTATCCTTTATGGAAGTGGCTATTTATATAAACTGTTTTCTATTTACTTGTGCATATTTCTCAGGTTACTAACAGTAAGAATATGCTCAACATAAATGTTATAATTATGAAATTGTTTATAAAATAATCTCAAAGTGACTAGTTTAAACTTGGACTATATGTTTTTGAATAACACAGATTGAGTATAGTTTTAATCTCCTACCATTGCTCACTATCCGGTTAACTTGATGAATTTACCAAGGTGTAGCACATAGCCAAAAAGCTGTCTTTGGTCCTAGTAAATGGGAAGATAATCGAAATAATATATAGACTTAAAGTCCCTTGAACAAGAATAAACTTTCAGTTTTAAGTGAGAAAAGTGTTACTTAATTCTGATATGAATTCTTTGGATTTTGTGTGACCTGGTATATTATGATGTTTCAGATATTTTGTGCCTTAGTTCTGTTATACTATGATATAGAGAACAACCAATGCCATCTTGTTTATCTAGTGAATGTCTATCCATTCTTTAAGACTAAGCTCAAGTTATTCCATCTTCTGAGATACCTTTTATGACCTCAGCAGTTCAGTTCAGTTCAGTTCAGTCGCTCAGTCATGTCTGACTCTTTGTGACTCCATGAACCACAGCATGCCAGGCCTCCCTGTCCATCACCAACTCCCGGAGTTTACCCAAACTCGTATCCATTGAGTCGATGATGTCATCTAACCATCTCATCCTCTGTCGTCCCCTTCTCCTCCTGCCTTCAATCTTTCCCAACATCAGAGTCTTTTCAAATGAGTCAGCTCTTCGCATCAGGTGGCCAAAGTATTGGAGTTTCAGCTTCAATATCAGTCCTTCCAGTGAACACCCAGAACTGATTTCCTTTAGGATGGACTGGTTGGATCTCCTTAGACTGTCGTTTTTTCTTTTATCCTACCATTTCCTCTCACATATATATTTTCACTTGGCAGTATTTATCTCATAGTGATTGTTTCATTCTGTGTGTGTCTTGCCTCCTCGTAAGCGTAAGGCACCGATGTTTCGCCTACCTTTGTTTTTGACTGCGTATCAAGGTCTCTGATGTGTACTAGGAGCTAAGTTTCTTTTAAAAAGTTCACATATTAAAATTAAGCCCTTTATTAATAATGATCAATTGCATTTGTTGAAGCTTTAAGGCATTACTTAAGTAAACACATTTTTTGGTTGTGATATTTAATAATGTCTCTAGATAAGGAATCAACAGTGGAATTAATGATGATGAAAGCTATCAGATCTTATTTCTTGTCAGTGGCTCATTTCTACACATCCAAGAAAGGGAAGTAAGTGACCTATAAGCCACCAGTCTTCAGTAAATTCATTTGAAATAAACTTCTATTAATGTTTACTATATAGTTTATGTGAATAGTAAAATAAGTTAAACAACATCCAATTTTTTCCCTAAAGTTTCACATTTCTATAGAAAAGCCAATAATTTACTGTAGTTCCTAGACGAGTAGTATCATAAATACCCTGGTATTTGTTAGAAATCCAAATTCTTGGACCCCACCTCAGATATATTCAGTTAGTTATTCTGGGTTGTGAAGCTCAATAATAAGTTGTAATAAGCCCTTCAGATGACTCTGATGTGTGTTAGTTTGAGAACTACTGCTATAATTTATCAAGAAATCTTGATTTTTTTTTCAAAAAATTCCAAGGCAATTCCGATATGTGTATGGATTTTAAAAAGTGATTACAAGTTTTTCTATTAAATGGTAGTTGTGGTGATATAGAATTCTATAATTTTTCTGTTGACCAATCATGATACAGTAGTATTGAGTGAGTAATAGTTACATAATCACAATAGTAAAAGATGTTTATCAGTTTTCACAATCAATAGCCAGACACAAAATAAAAGATACTTACAATTGCAAGTCATAATGGGAACATGACTAACCTAACAGTGTAAGATAACTGCATGCAATTGGGGGGGTCAAGTAGAGTAATGTACGTGGAAGTACATACATGCACATGTTTTCATCTGCTCAGCCAATCTGTGTCTTTTGGGTGCATTTAATCCATTTACATTTAAGGTAATTACATCTTACCTTAAGGTAATCCTATTACCGTTTTCTTAATTGTTTGGGGCTTATTTTCTTGAGGTAGGGCTTTTCCTTCTCTTGTTTTCTGCTGAGAGTTCCTTTAGCATTTGTTGTAAAGCTGGTTTGGTCGTGCAATTCTCTTAACTTTCTCTTGTCTGTAAAACTTTTGATTTCTCCATCAAATCTGAAGGCGAGTCTTGCTGAGTAGAGTATTCTTGGTTGTACATTCTTCCCTTTCATCACTTTGAATATGTCATCCTGTTCCCTTCTGTCTTGTAAAGTTTCTGTTGAGAAATCAGCCTGATCGGAGTTCCCTTGTATTTTTTTGTTTGTTTGTTTTTCCCCTGTTGCTTTAATATTTTTATCTCTGTCTTTAATTTTTGTCAATTTGATTGTTATGTGTCTCAGTGTATTCCTCCTTGGGTTTATCCTGCCTGGAACTCTGTTTGCTTCCAAGACTTGGTTGATTATTTCCTTTTCCATGTTAGGGAAGTTTTCAGCTATCATGTCTTCAAATATTTTCTCAGGTCCTTTCTCTCTCTTGTCCTCCTGGGATCCCTATAATGTGAATGTTCATGTGATAATGTTGCTCTAGAGGTCTTTTAGGCTGTCTTCTTTTATTTTCATCCTTTTTTCTATATTCTGTTCGTGGCAGTGGTTTCCACCATTCTGTCCCTCAGGGCATTTATCCATGCTTCAGTTATTCTGCTGTGGATTCCTTCTAGTGTACTATTCATCTCTTGTTTGTTTGTTCTTTAGCTCTTGTAGGTCTGTGGTAAACATTTCTTGCATCATCTCAATCTTTACCTCCATTCTTTATCCAAGACCCTGAATCATATTCACTATCATTATTCTGAATTCTTTATCTGGAAGGTTGCCTATCTCCACTTCATTTGTTTTTCTGGGATTTTATCTTGTCACTTCATCTGTGATGTAACTCTCTGCTTTTTCATACTAATTAACTTTCTGTAACATGGTTATGTTTTACTCCCTGTGGGATTGTGGTTCTTGCTTCTTCTGTCTGCCCTCTGATGGCAGAGGCTAAGAGGCTTGTGTAAGCTTCTTGATGAGAGGGACTGTGGTGGGAAAAACTGGGTCTTGCTCTGGTGGGCAAGGCCTTGCTCAGTAAATCTTTGATCTGATTATCTGCTCATGGGAAGGGTTTGCTCCCTCCCTGGCAGCTTTTTGGCCTGAGGTGACCCATCCCTGGGAGTTAAGGGTGACTTCCAAAATGGGGCTTTCCCAGACAGCTGCTACCAGTCCCCCCCATCCCTGTGGTGGGCCCCTGCTGACCCACACCCCCACAGGAGACCCTGCAACACTACCAGGTAGTTTTGGTTCAGTTTCCTACGGAATCACTGCTCCTTTCCTCTGAGTCTTGGTGTACACAAGGTTTTGTTTGTGCCCTCCAAGACTGGAGTCTCTGTTTCCCTCAGCCCTGTGGAAGTCTTATAATCAGATCCCTCTGGCCTTCAAGGTCAGATTCCCTGGGGATTCCCAGTTCCTTTGTCAAGTGCCCACACTGGGAAGCCTGATGTGGGATTCCAAACATTCACAACAGTGGGAGAACTTCTTTGGCACTGTTGGTCTCCAGTTTGTGAGTCCCCCACCCAGTGGGTATAGAACTTGGTTTTATTGTGATTGTAGCTCTCCTACCATCTCAGTGCAGCTTCTTCTTTGCCTTTGGACATGGGGTATCTTTTTTGGTAGGTTCTAGGGTCCTCTTGTGGATGGTTGTTCAATATAGTTGTGATTTTGGTGCTCTTGCAGGAGGAGATGAGCGCATGTCTTTCTATTCCAGCATCTTGAACCAGAAGTCTCTTGATGGCTTTAATGATATTTTATGACATTTTATTTTCTGTTGTATCTTTAGAGATGCAAAATGCTTTCACGATTTTATTACCTCATATTAAAGCCTCTCCCTATCATCTACCCTGATCTCCAGGATTTTGAATCTTTCCTTCCTACATTCCTTACTTACATCTATCCATTCATCCATCCAGTATATTTAGTTCAGTCACTCATTTGTGTCTGACTCTTTGTGACCCCTTGGACTGCAGCATGCCAGGCTTCGCTGTCCATCACCAATTCCCGGAGCTTGCTCAAACTCATGTCCATTGAATCGGTGATGCCATCCAACCATCTCATCCTCTGTCAGCCCCTTCTCCTGTCTTCAATCTTGCCCAGCATCAGGTTCTTTTCCAATGAGTCTGTTCTTCACAACAGGTTTCAGCTTCAACATCAGTCCTTCCAATGAATATTCAGGACAGAGTTCCTTTAGAATTGACTGGTTTGATCTCCTTGCAGTCCAAGGGACTCTCAAGAGTCTTCTCCAACACCACAGTTTAAAAGCACCAAAACTTTGGCTCTCGGCTTTCTTTATGGTCTGACTTTCACCTCCATATACAACTTTGACTACATGGATCTTTGTCAGTAAAGTAATGTCTTTGCTTCTTAACATGCTGTTTAGGTGCGTTATAGCTTTTCTTCCAAGGAGCAAGCATCTTTTAATTTCATGGCAGCGGTCACCATCTGCAGTGATTTTGGAGTCCAAGAAAATAAAGTTTCTCATGGTTTACATCATTTCCCCATCTATTTGTCATGAATTAATGGAATTGGATGTCATGATCTTAGTTTTCTGAATATTGAGTTTTCAGCCAGCTTTCTTACTCTCCTCTTTCACTTTCATCAAGAGGCTTTTTAGTTCCTGTTCGCTTTCTGCCATAAGGGTGGTGTCATCTGCATACCTGAGGTTATTGCTATTTCTCCAGGCAATCTTGATTCTAGCTTGTGCTTCATCCAGCCCAGCGTTTCACATGGTGTACTCCGCATATAAGTTAAATAAGCAGGGTGGCAATATACAGCCTTGATGTACTCCTTTCCCAATTTGTAACCAGTCCACTGTTCCATGTCCAGTTCTAACTGTTGCTTCTTGACCTGCATACAGATTTCTCAGGAGGCAGGTAAGATGGTCTTGTATTCCCATCTCCTGAAGAATTTCCCACAGTTTATTGTGATCCACACAGTCAAAGGCTTTGGCATAGTCAATAAAGCAGAAGTAGATGTTTTTCTGGAACTCTCTTGCTTTATCGGTGACCCAGCAGAGATCAGCAATTTGACCTCTGGTTCCTCTGCCTTTCCTAAATCTAGCTTGAACATCTGGAAGTTCTTGATTCATATACTGCTGAAGCCTGGCTTGGAGAATTTTGAGCATTATTTTGCTAGCGTGTGAGATGAGTGCAGTTGTGCCATAGGTGGGACATTCTTTGACATTGCCTTTCTTTTGGATTGGAATGAAAACCTACCTTTTCTAGTCCTGTGGCCACTGCTGAGTTTTCCAAAATTGCTGACCTATTGAGTGCAACACTTTAACAGCATTTTGAAATAGTTTAACTGGATTTACATCACCTCCACAAACTTTGTTCATAGTGATGCTTCCTAAGGCCCACTTGACTTAGTATTCCAGGATGTCTGGCTCTATGTGAGTAATCATACCATAGTGATTGTCTGGGTCATGAAGATCTCTTTTTATAGTTCTTTTGTGTATTCTTGCCACCTTTCTTAATATATATCATTTGTGTGTTGTATATCTTACCCTCTGGCCTTTTTTTCATGTATGTCACTTTATAGATATGTTATCTGAATACTGTGTGTGAAGTAGTATGTACTTGGTCTTTAGAAAACACTGTCAGAGTTTCAAGTGAGTTCCTCCTTTTCTGAGTATAAAACCTAGCCATGCCCTTTGTATCCTAGTACATGCTAAGCTGCCTAAGACTTTTCTCTTCTCTAAATATAGGCAAGGCTTTAAAAATTTATGATTTATATCTTAACAACATTTAAATTTTGGAAGTGCTTAGTTTGCAGATATTATCCTAGTCTGTTCTTTTGTGTGTGTGTGTTTTTTCTTTATAGCATTGTCATAATTAAATAGAGAGCTCCCTATTGAAGTAGCAAGAGAAAATTGCTAAAAATATATATCTATGCTGCATATAATAAAACAGCAATTTTATCTTGCTTTGAAGATAACCATTTTATGTTACATAGCACTGATGCCATGTTTTGTTGAGTAGGAACTTTGAGTGCTTTGAATGAATAAATGCTGGAGATACTCTAGGTAAAATACAGAAGTATGGTCTTTAAAAGCCTATTACTATAATACGATGTTTTAGTGTTGCTTACCCATTTTAAGCTTATTAGTGTTCTCAGTAATGGAAAATTAGAATTGACTCAATATGTTCCACAGTCTATTAGTTAGATAGTCAGTGCTTCTATGTCTAGAAGTAAATGTTGCTTTTAGGATTCTGCTGTTCTTTGTTTGTACCTATCCATGGACTATATTAGGATCTGTTTTGTAGACATCTCTATTTTGCAATTCAGACTTACAGGATGAGCCAATTCCCAGTTCTTTCCAGAGAAACACAATACTGTCTACTAAAGTGAGAGTTTTACAATTAAAAAAATATATATCTCCCTGTCAAAATCTGCAAGATTTTTTTTAATTTTTTCTTTTCTTTTTTTTTAAATATAAATTTACTTATTTTAATTGGAAGTTAATTACTTTACAATATTGTATTGGTTTGCTATACATCAACATGAATCTGCCACAGGTATACACGTGTTCCCCGTCCTGAACCCCCTCCCCTCCTCATACCATCCCTCTGGGTCGTCTCAGTGCACCAGCCTCAAGCATCTAGTATCATGCATCGAACCTGCAAGATTTTTAAAGCGTTGAGATGTCTATTTTGACCACTTCAGCTCTTTTTTTTACAGAAACTTTCCAGGTTCACAGTTGCTTCTAAAAAGGTTACTGGACTTTATTTATTCATTCTAAGCTATTGAGATGGCACTGATATTTTAAAGCAGCTTTATGATATGGAAAAAAAAAGTATTGCCTAATAATACCAAAGCAGTAGCAAATCTATGCCTGATGGCATTAAATATAATGATTTATGATAGAGATTAGGAATTTGATTCACAATATCAGAAAAACCTACACAATGATTTTCAAAGTTAAAGTCCCTGCTGTTGCTTACTTTTCTGAGATTTGGGTAGTGGCTTAATAGAAATTCAAATTTGTGTTGAGTAGGTTTATTGTGGTAGAACTAGCCTGGCAAAATACAGAGTTCAGAAAAGGACAATATTATGTAGTAAAGTTGATGATGATGGGCAACAGGGAGATAAAGTACAGATCTGTGCTTTGTGAATGTTAATTAGTGCATGACTTGATGTAAAACAAAACACAGCAACAAATAAAGCAAATGCAATCAAATGAACAGAAGACAACGTATGGGGACTCCTAAAGTATTATGAGGGCTTTCCAATGTGGAGAATTCTTAAAGAGATGGGAGTACCAGACCACCTTCCCTGCCTCCTGAGAAATCTGTATGCAGGTCAAGAAAAGCAGCATTTAGAACTGGACAAAGAACAATGGTTCCATATTGGGAAAAGAGTACGTCAAGGCTGTATATTGTTACTCTGCTTGTTTAACTTCTATGTGGAATACATCATGTGAAATGCTAGGCTGGATGAAGCACAAGCTGGAATCAAGATTGCCTGGAGAAATAGCAATAACCTCAGGTATGCAGATGACACCACCCTATGGCAGAAAGTGAACAAGAACTAAAGAGCCTCTTGATGAAACTGAAAGAGGAGAGTGAAAAAGCTGGCTGAAAACTCAGTATTCAGAAAACCAAGATCATGGCATCTGGTCTCATCACTTCACAGCAAATAGATGGGGAAACAATGGAAACAGTGAGAGACTTTATTTTCTTGGACTCCAAAATCACTGCAGATGGTGACCACTGCCATGAAATTAAAAAATGCTTGCTCCTTGGAAGAAAAGCTATGACCAACCTAGACAATATATTGAAAAGCAGAGACATTACTTTGCTGACAAAGGTCCATCTAGTCAATACTGTGGTTGTTCCAGTAGTCATGTAAGGATGTGAGAGTTGGACCATTAAGAAGGCTGAGTGCTGAAGAATTGGTGCTTTTGAACTGTGGTGTTGAGGAAGAGTCTTGAGAGTCCCTTGGACTGCAAGAAGATCAAACCAGTCAATCCTAAAGGAAATCTGTCCTGAATATTCATTGGAAGGACAGATGCTGAAGCTGAAACCAATACTTTGGGCCCCTGATGCTAAGAACTGACTCCTTGGAACAGACCCTGTGCTGGGAAATATTGAAGGCAGGAGGAGAAGGGACCAACAGAGGATGAGATGGTTAGATGGCATCACCAACTTGATGGACATGAGTTTGAGCAAGCTCCGGGAGTTGGTGATGGACAGGGAAGCCTGACATGCTGCAGTCCATGGGATTGCAAAGAGTCAGACACAACTGAGCAACTGAGCTGAGCTGAAAGTAGTATGAGGGAAGAGAGGCAAATGTGGGGGCTTAGACTTGTAAAATATCTTCAGAGGTACAGAGTATATGCAGAAATGTTCTATTAATGTGCTTATGTATGTGATTTCTTTATCATTTGACTCAAAATGTCCAAAAACTATTTTGAGCGACTGTTTTTAGGCAGGAGTTTGGATTATGAGAAACTGTATGAAAGAACTTGTGTTCATTTGGTTAGACTATTTTTGAAGCAAAGCTAATGAAAGAAAGGTGGAAACTATATAACAGCAATAACATTTGAGACTTGGCTAAGGTCTTTTGAAATATTTTAAAGATTATACTAACGTTATTAGAAATTGTGTTAATTACCTCTCTGAAACTGAATGGACAAAGTAAAAGAAAGGTTAATCATGTTATCATTTTCAAAATTTTCCAGTGTGAAAGAGGTGGTACCAGGTGTAAAGAAAGTTTGATAGAATCTAGTAAGATTGCTGGAATTAATGACGTAGACTCCCATTTTAGCAAAGCCATCAGGAGATAGAGACACCTCTTAACACGATTTACAGAAGTGACTTTTTTTAATGCTATTATAAAATATGTCAACTGTAACAGAGGTATATACTTAAGACTTGTGTGTCCTAAATAGCAACATCAATAAAAGGAATGCCCATTTACTTATCATCCAACTTAAGAAATAGAACATACCTTATGCCCCTAACAAGTTGCACCTCTTTCCATAGAAATAACTGCTATTGTGATTTTTCTGATAACCCTTCTCTTTTTTCTTTATAGTTACACCACACATGTATCTACCCTTAAGCAATGAATTATTTAATTTTCCTTGTTTTAAATTATTCTACATAAGTGTAATTTTAACTGTTTATTGTTTGAAGTTTTCTTTTTTCCACTGAATTGGTTTTTCAGTTTCATCTATGTTGACGCATGTAGCCATAGATCTTTAATCTTCCCTGCTGCATATTATACCACTGTATGCACTCACCACACCTCAATTTTTTGTTCTAACATAAATGGATATTTAGATTGCTTGCTGTTCTTAGTTCTATTACAAAGTGTGTGATTATGAACATGTTGGCACATATCTTCTGATACACACATGCAAGAATTTTTCCAAGAGCCTTAGGAGCCAGGGGGTTGGCTAGGGTTGTGTATGTAACCTTACTGAGTCATGCCAAATGTTCTGCAAAGTGTATAAGTGTTCTCATTATTTTACATCCTCATCAACACTGTGTCAGGTTCTAAGGATGATAACACAGCCACTTTATGCCTGTTTTCATGACCACTTTTATTGTCTTCATGTGGCAGATTGACTCCAAGTGAAATAGCAAATTCTTTTCATAGATATCCAGCTTCAAGAGTTCCTGTTTCACAATTGACAAGTACTATAAAATCATGAGACTGATAAGTCAGGGAAGAAATTGTTGTGGTTTTTTTTTGTGGATTGAGATTCCAAATAGATGAATTAAATATTTGTAACATTTAATAGCAAGGACATAGAGTTTTACATGGCACATCTAACAATGCCTGAGAGGTCTTATCTATAATAAGTACTTGATTTATTGAAGTGGGTTCATTATTTGTTTAAAAAATAAACGTAGCCTTTTAAAAAGTCAGTATTTTATTTCTAACAAATAAAAAAGTGTTATCAAGCCTATAAAGTACTTAGTAAATATTTAATTTATATATCCCACCTCTCATTTTGCTTCATATTGTTTTAATCTTTTATATCCTTTTCTATAGCTCATTTCAACAGCCACGTGGCACTCTCCATTTGGATGATGGTGAATACTGGTCCAACAGGGCAGCCTCTTATAAAGGAAAATCCCACCGACCCATCTTTGAGAACAGCATGGACAAGATATACAGGAACTTATACAAAAAGGCCTGTAGTTCTGTTTCTCATACACAGGAAAGCTTCTGAGATCAGCCGCGATAAAACTGTATGAGTGTCCTTGTCAACTTCTCAATGAAAACGTTTGATGTGATCAATACCTGTATTCTTTTATTTTTTTTAATCAGGTGGTTCTAATTGAGCACAGTAGTTAGACTTGAATAGGTTTATTTCAAATGATAAAGTATAATGGGCAGGCCTTCTTTTTCCAATCACAGTAGAGAGTGCTGTATTCTCACAGTTCTGCAACACAGTCAAAACCTCCATTCCGATTATGAGAAGGCTGTCCTGTCACATCTCTCTCATGTCACCAGCTACAAATCCAAGAACATATTCTCTCTAAAAATGCTCTTCTGCCTTCACCACCTTGTAATTTTCTTTCCATTTGCTTGACTGGTTATCTTGTCTGACTAAGATTATTTTTATTATTAACTCTCGTTTCTTGGTCATGGGCAAAAAATATATACAGAAATGAATTTCCCAGAAGTTTAAACTCTATTTTAGCTAGTATTTTCTACTGTTTGCTCCCTAAGAAAAGGCTATTAATATGTCTTAGCTCCTAAGATCTAGCTTTCTTTTTAAAGTTTCTATAATCCTTTACTCCTTCTTCTCTAAAAGAGCTAGCTAAGTTACCTAAAATGCCTAACAGTTAGCGAGAAATAGAAATGGCCAAGTGTGACCCCAGATGTGAATAACTGATTTTTAAAGATAGATTTTTTTTTTGCATTGTTTTTTTCTAGAGTCAAAACTTTTGGTGGAACCAGAATCAGAAAATAGCCTTTGTTAAAAAGTTTGTAGAAACTCAGAAAGAATAAGGGATTTATATTGTAACTTAATCTCTTTAGAGTACTCATAGGTATCAAATAACCCATGAAAGTAGCAACCTTACTTAAAAAAACAAACAAACAAACAAAAAAAACCTGGGAACCATAAAGGGGAGGAAATATTAGAGCATAACTCTTTGTACTAGAAAGTTATTGGTTGATAAAATTAGCTTCTTCCCTCTCTCTCCCCTACCCTGGCTCCAAACACATCTGAGGACAGTTAAACTTTGAAGATACGAAGAAATCAGTTACCTTGTTTATTAGAGAGAGTAGAAGAAATGCAGAGAATAGGAAATGATAAACTTGACTTATAAACTTTAAGAGTTTTACTACAAGATAATGTTTTCTTATTGAGTCCATCTTTGGTTAATTTTATAGTTATGATCTTAAAAGAAAATACTTGAGTTGAACTCTATTTAAGTTGGAATTGGTATGTAAATTGGGTGATTTGTTTTTTTAATTGGAGAAAGTACATAATACCTAGTATCTAATAATAAGACTTTTCAGCTTCATGTTGTTTGTTTTATCTGTGGCAGTCTGCAATGTATTGGAAAGTACATCAGAGATAGGAGCCAGGTATCCTAGGCTTCAGATCTCTGGTCCTAGTTTCTTCAGTTATCAATGGAGAGAACGGAGTAGGTCAGCATTTCCTGAACCATGTTTGTAGACTGCTGTTCTAAGAGATGACTTTAGAAATGTAAATACAAGTATCTCACTGGTCATGTAAATTTAGAAAAAATCTGTGCACCACTCAAACTTAGAGAGTCATGGGTAAGATGACAGGAATGAAAAGTGGGTGCTAGTGATGCTGGAAAAAACAGCAATAAATTGTCCAGGCAAACTACATATGGTCATCTTAGTAAAAACATTAGCATGTTTGAGTCTCTAAGAAATCCTGGCATAAAATGCTTTGCTCTAGCATCTAGTAGAAAGTCTGATACATACTTGGTGCTCATTAAATATTTATTGCTTAACCCAGGCTTTCCTAACTAAATTGAGCATGTAACAGTGTTTGTTCTTATGGTTATCTTTCCCCTCCCATTCCTCTTTCCCAACTCCCAATACTTCCTCTAAAAACGCCATCTGCAGACACATGTGGACAGAGTCAGGAAAATACTGGACTCCACAATTACTGAGCTACCCTCTGGTTGTAAGTTGCCTGATGGTTTTTTGTATAAGGTTTTGAAGGTCAGCATTGAATGATGGTTTTTCTATAAATCATATATAAATGATATATCTTTTCCTCCCTGATGGAAACAAATGAAAAATTCCCTCATTTAAAAGTTGCTTCTTGGTGTGCTACATAGCTTCAGTCATGTCTGACTCTTTGAGACCCTGTGGACTGCAGCCCACCAGGCTCCTCTGTCCATAGGATTCTCCAGGCAAGAATACTGGAATGGGTTGCCATGCCCTCCTCCAGGGGATCTTCCTGACTCAGGGAGTAAACCTGAGTCTCCTGTCGACTGCGCTGGCAGGCAGGTTCGTTACTGCCTGGAAGATCAGTGAAGTGAAGTGAAAGTCTGACTCTTTGTGACTCCATGGACTGTATAGTCCTTGGAATTCTCCAGGCCAGAATACTGGAGTGTGGGTAGCCTTTCCCTTCTCCAGGGGATCTTCCCAACCCAGGGACCGAACCAAGGTCTCCCACACTGTGGGCAGATTCTTTACCAGCTGAGCCACAAGGGAAGCCTAGGCTTCTTGGTAAAAAGAGCAAATATGAACTTTAAAGAAAATATTTACTATCATAGAAAATCTCCTGAGTAAGTACCAAAAAAAAAAAATATTTAGTTTGCACCCA
The DNA here is from genome assembly GCA_006408675.1 of Madoqua kirkii. NCBI lineage: Eukaryota > Metazoa > Chordata > Mammalia > Artiodactyla > Bovidae > Madoqua > Madoqua kirkii. Next base: position 70,419 of record SJYC01151268.1, on the reverse strand, counting down.
TATGTGCTATTATCATACAAAGGCCACCAAAAAATGGGTCTCAAAAGGGAACTTTCGAAAATACTTGAGAGACATTTCCCTCTGAATTAAATTTGACATCTCCCTGAAGGATCAGATATAAATTTCCACATACTTAACATCTCTGCTAAGTGTCTATTTCCATTCCCTATAGGAAAGAGTAGTCTTTGTTGTTTTCCTTAACTATTATGATGAATTCTTATGTTGTATTATCTTTCGAGAGTAAAACCTCTAAGTACTAATAGTTGCCTTTTCTCATTGGAAGAAGCAGAAAGATGCCATAATTTATTTTCTTAATCCCCTTTTTAATAATTCCTATAATCTAGTAATAGTTATTAGACAATATGAAAGATAAATAGGTCTGTCTCCTTCTTTTTAATGTAATTTTTCTCTTAAAAAAGTCCTAGGAATTTCGGGAAGGAAAATGTTAATTCAGCTAAAAAAAGAGTTGGATTGTTGGACTGAGAGCGAGTCTTCCCTGGCTTCACTACTAGTTGTATGACCTTGTTTAAGTCATCTGTCCTTCTTAGACCTCAGTTTTCTTTCCTACAAGGTGAGGAAGGGGTTAATTTAGAATGATCTTTTAATGTTCCAACATTTTTATAATTGTGTAATTGATCAGTGTAGAAGATTAGGAAGTTTTTGGCAGCAGAGCTGTATTCTGATTTCAAAGATTAAGCCCTTGATTAAAAATCTGGACCAAAAACAATTCTCATTATTGTGCTCATTTCCTAATAATGGCTTTTTTGAGATAGTTCATATGCTATAAAATTCCCCTTTAAAAGTATACAGTTGAATGGTTTTCAATACAGTCACAGAGTTGTGCAACTCTAACTCCTAGCTAATTATAAAATATTTCATCACTCCAGAAAGAATCCTATATCCATTAGCAATTGCTCCTTATTCCTTTTTTCCCTTGTCACAACTACTAATCTGCTTTCTGTTTCTATGCCTATTCTGGACATTTAGACATTTCATATACATGAGATTATATAATATGTGAATTTTTTATCTGGCTTCTTTCATCTAGCATAATGTTTTCAGGACTCATACCTGTTGTAACATGTGTCAGTACTTTATTTCTTTTTATTACTAAAAAATAATCTATTGTATGGTTATATCATATTTTTTTTATTCATTCAGTTGGTGGGCATTTTCATTGCTTTCACTTTGGGGATATTGTGTAAAATGCTGGTACTATGAACATTTGTGAAGTTTGTGATGGATATATGTTTTTATTTTCCTTGAATATACACCTAAGAGTAGAATTGTTGGGTCATATGGAAACTCTTTGTTTAACATTTTGAAGAATTGCTTTCCAAAGTGACTCAACCATTTTCCAACTATTATGTTTATTTTTATCTTATCTTAGGAACTTAGCCTACTTACACATTCAACCACTCATTCACCCATTTATCACATATTTATTGAGCACTGTGTTAGATATAGAGTATAAAATTTTTAAATGTATCTTCCCATAGCACAAAGAATCTATTGAGAGAGACAAGAAAACAATATATTTCAACATTTATAGTGGTTTGGTAACTTCTATGATAAAATAATGCAAGAATGAGCATAGAGCATAGCTTGATGCAACAGAATTTGTAAAAGTATGAAAATGGGAGAGAAAATGATTGTTCAGAAAACTCCAAATGCTATAACTAGAGATTATGTACACAGTTACAAAAACTTTGATGGGATATAATGAATGCTAAAATGGACCACAAAGAGAACCACAGGCTTGGAGCAGCATTAAGTGAGGCAACGTTTTAGCTGGACACTGAAAGATGGGAAAGCTGTTGTGAACAGGAAACCACGATGGGATATACTCAATATTGATCAGTTTTTACGAGGGTGGCAGCAGGATTGAGGAAAATGTCCAGAAATCAGTTAAGGATATAAAACTCGGGAGAACTCAAGAATTGAAAGTGGATTTTTGAAGTCAGATCAAAATAAACAAAAAACTAATGTTGCTCTTGTCCTAATTTGTATGTGACCATAACAAGCACCTTGAGAGTAATGGACCCCAAGCAATTGTGCTTTTTTACTTATTATTGAGGCCCTGGTGGGAGAAAGTTAGTTTGAGGAACACCCTTTTAGAAATTAAGAAAAGTATTTTCCTCCCAATCCCAGATTATCTAACTAGCTAGAAATTTATTTACAAAAATGAAAAATTAGGAGAGAAACTAAATTTTTTGTTGTTGGGGTTATGAGGGTATTATTTATCTCTGAATGATATACTTTGAGTTTAATTATGTGAAAAGTGAAATCGCTCAGTCGTGTCTGACTCTGAGACCCCATGGACTGTAGCCTATCAGGCTCCTCTGTCCATGGGATTTTCCAGGCAAGAGTGCTGGAGTGGATTGTCATTTCCTTCTCCAGGGGATCTTCCCGACCCAGGAATCAAACCCGGGTCTGCCGCATTGCAGACAGACGCTTTACCGTCTGAGCCACCGGGGAAGCCACTATTTATCTCTGAATGATATACTTTGAGTTTACTTATGTGAAGATCCTTAGATAACCAGAACTTGTGAGTATTCATCCTTTTAACAAATATTATTGAAGATCTAATGTCCAAAGATAAACAAAAACCTAGTTCCTAGCCCAAGTTCATGGGGGAAAAACTGACACTTATTACAGTGGAAGAAGTACTATAATAAATGATAAGGTTTGCAAGTATTCTCTCATTCCATTAATTGTCTTTTTGTTGATTGTTTCCTTTGCTCTGAAGAACCTTTCTATGTGGTTTTATGTGAAGTGGTTCCACTTTGTCTATTTTTACTTTCATTGCTTTTGCTTTGGGTGGCATATCTAAGAACTCATTGCCAAGACCAATGTCAAGATTTCCCCCTATATTTTTTATTAGGAGTTTTAAAATTTCAGGTCTTATGTTTAAATCTTTAATCCACTTTGACTTGATTTTTCATGTATAATGTAAGTTAAGGGTTGATTTCTTCTTTCTTTCTTTTTTGTTTTTTTTTGCATGTGGATATATAATTTTCCTAATCGTTTGTTGAAGAGACTGGGTTTTCCCCCTTTGTATGTTCTTGACTCCCTTTCAAAGATCAGTTGACTCTGTGTGTATTACTTTATTTCTGGGCTATTTATTCTGTTCCACTGCTCTTTTTCTGTCTGTATCCCAGTACCATACTGTTTTAATTGCTGTGGGTTTATAATTTAGTTTGAAATCAGGAGTATGATGTCTCTAGCTTTTTTGCTCTTTTTTAAGATCACTTTGTTTATTCTGAGTCTTTGGTGATTCTATATGATTTTATGATTTTTTTTTCCTAAGGGCATAATAGAGAATCTGTATATCACTTTGGGTAGTGGACATTTTAACCAGCCACATGATAATCACACACACTTGCAAACATGTAAAGAAGACACACAAAATTAAAAAAGAAAAGAATTAAAGAATCTTACTACAAAAAATCAACAGGGCACAAAGGAGATCACAAGAGAGGAATAGAGGGACAAAATATAAAACAGAAAACAGCAAAGTGGCAGAAGTAAATCCTTTCCTATCAATGATTGCCTTAAATGTAAATGAATTAAACTCTCCAAAAGACATAGTGTGGCTGAATGGATAATAAAGCAGGACCCAACTATATGCTATGTACAAGGGACTCACTTTATACTAAAGGACACACATAGGCTACAAGTGGAGGAATGGAAAAATAGTATTCCATGCAAATATTAAACAAGAGAACATAGGTGCCTATAGTATTATTAGGAAAAAAATAGACTTTAAGTCTGTCGCAGGCATCACTACATTTCTGTTGCAGTTTAAGTTTTTAGAAGTTTAATCTTTTGAGTTTATGATACAGTTCAGAAATGAGAGGAAACCTTTAATGCCTTTGAACACGTGTAATAGATTTGAGAATAAGTGTATCCTCTTAGAGACTTAATTTCATCAGTGAAACACATTCTTCACTGGAGTTTATTGTGTGTGCATGTTTTTCAGTAAAATTAGTGATATATGCAAACAAAATGTTGAAGGATTTATGTACATACATTTCTGTTTCTAGGAGATTGACAACAACACTGAATAATAGAAAAAGTGCTTTCTTCACAGCTTTTCTGAACCTCTTTTTTTTAGCCTGTGAAATAAGATATTAATAAACATTACCCTCCATTTCTCATAAAAGTATTAGGATTAAGTAAGAACATAATGTGGGCATTCTTTGACATATGGTAGGCACTATCCTAATTACTTTTTGGAAGTGATCTGGGAAAAGAAATTCACAATTTTAAAAATAATCCATCTGGCATAATAACAATACTGTTGGTTGCAGAGTTGAATGAGTTTCAGATTTTGTTCTCTGTGTCTTCTTGTAACCTCTGTGCTGCTTAACTTTTCTGAACTTATTTTCTCATTTGTTGTGAAGTGGAAGCTGTTTTCGTAGAGTTCATTTAACTGGTTAATGCATGTGGAACACCTCATACAAAGCATGGTGCTCAATAAAGGGTACTATAATAGCTATACTTCCAAGTCAGTATAAAAATAGTATTCTGATAGATCTTGAGGATCTGATTGGACAGAAAGTGAAATAAATGTAAAAATTTTTCAAAATTATTTCAGGACAAAGACCAAGTCAGATTTCTTTCAGTGTGGCTCTTAAGTTTACTAGGTATTTAGTTTATGTAGGTTGTATAATATTCAGTTCAGTTCATTCAGTTAGTTGTGTCTGACTGTGACCCCAGGGATCTCAGCACACCAGTCTTCCCTGTCCTTCGCCAACTCCCAGAGCCTAAATAGAACACCGGCAGGCCCCACTGGGGTTTGAACCCAAGATCTCCTATTTACTAGACAGGCTCTTTAACCAGCTAAGCCATGGAGCCTCTCTTAGCTTTGTATTCTATTCTGTGGTGCCATCTGGAGACGTTAGACCTTAATTTTATTTTTTACAAAATGGGAATGATACCTACCTAAAATGGTTACTGTGAAGAATATATTAGGTAAATGTTGCAAAGTGATTAGTATTATACCTTAAAAATAGTAGATGCTTAAAGTAGACATCTTTCCCTTTCCCTTTCATTATTTTCTATATAAATCCACCCAGGCATAGTAGCATCATTTATTTTTATTATTTAGAATCCTATTAACCTTGTATATGTTGTGCACTTTGGTAGAGGTTTTACGCAGATTTTACAAGTGAAACTAAACACATGACTAGTCCTTAAGAATATTGTCCACTTAAACTTTATATGTGGCTTCTCTCACTTGTTTGAGGGCCTGTCCTATTAACCAGTTTTGATACTAGGAAGTTTATTTTGTCCTGTTTATTTTGGATTTAGCACAGTTATGTTTTGCAAATGAACCCTATTCCTTTGATCTGGGGGATGTTAGAGGTAGAAGTTAAAATTGTTGTTCAGTCACTAAGTCACATCTGACTCTTTATGACCTCGTGGACTGCAGCACACCAAGCTCCTCGTCCTCCACTGTCTCCCAGAGTTTGCTCAAATTCATGTCCATTGAGTCAGTGACCCTATCTACCCATCTGCTGGTGGTGGTTTAGTTGCTATAGTGTCTGACTCTTGTGACCCCATGGACCGTAGCCTGCCAGGCTCCTCTTCCCATAGGATTCTCCAGGCACAAATACTGGAGTGGGTTGCCATTTCCTTCTCCAGGGGATCTTCCCAACCTAGGGATTGAACTCAGGACTCCTGAACCCAGATTCTTTACTAGCTGAGCTGTGAGGGAAACCCCCATTGGAAGTTAGAGTTAAATCTCCATAATTCAACAGAAGTAACCCTGGATCATCTCAGTCAGATGAACATCCCTATAAGTCTTAAGAATTTACTATGAATAGTCACCTTTTGCAGAAACTGTGCTGTTTGACACTAGCCATGGAGGTGTGTGTATGTGCACTTACGTACATACACACATGCACATAAAACTGTAGACCCATCTCAGGTTTGCTGTGTAATTCTTTAGAAGTCTTAAATTTTAAAAATAGTCTTTTCAAAAAATTCCTTTATAACTGAAGATATAAGTAAAATAAATCTCAAAATATGTTTGTTTTTGGAAATTGCTGACAAATGATTATATTTTAGCTGTTGCATCTTACTGCATATGAATTATTCATTGTTCAGAAATAGCCTAGTGATTAAATACACAGCCTCTGGAGTCACTCTTCTAGATTCCAATTTCACTTCAGCCACTTAATAACTATCTGAGCTTTGACAGGTTATCTGATTTCTTTGTGCCTAGTTTTCTCATCTGTACAGTGAAGATACTATTACCAATCCCATGGGATCATTATCAGTATTAAAGTAGTTAACATATAGAAAATGCTTAAAGCGAGGCCTTGCACATGGTAAGGGCTGCGTAAATATATGACTACAGTTATTGTTGTTATTTTTACACAGCTGACAGATTATCTACTGGACTTACCTATAACATGTATGTTTTCTGAAACAATTATTTCGCATAGCCCCTTATTTATCCTGTTTATGGTAATATTCTGTTGCTAAATAAAAGAATATACTTGAATGGAATCTACCACCCAACAGGAATAAGTTAAAAATGTTTTGCATTATCCTTACTCTCCTTTGTGGCCCAGCAGTTGTTCACTTATTATACATTCCTACAGCTATATGAAATAAAGAATGTGTTTTGGCATAGAAACTGCATAATTTGGAGATATTTTTGTTGATAATCTTAAACTAAAACAGTCAAACTAATTTCAGTTCCACTGGAAACCCAGGGGGGTAATTGTTTTCTCCAAATGAGAGAGAAGATGCCAGCTTTTGTGTGTGTATTTCCAAGTGTTTATGTGAGGAAAATGGAAGAAAAAGAACATTTTACTTTAGTGAATTTTAATCTACCAAACATTTAAAACCTTAGAAAAACTATTTCCACTAGACTTCTGTGATAAATAATAACTTGTATTTTGTATACCTATTACCATTTTCAAGCACTTTAGCATAAGTTATCTTTGTTGTATTTCTGCATAACATGTTCATAAATTAGGTTGGACAGGGTTATAATCTATACTTGTACAAATGAGAAAACTCAAATTTGGGTTAGGTGTCTCTTGCAGGTCACACAGTGAGGATATAAGTGGGTGTATAAGTGGCTCAGTAAGGACTTAAAGCCAAACATTAGTATTTTCTCATAAATATCCTATTGAACTTTTCCTGCTATTGCGTGATATTCCTCTTAAATATTGTTTTTAATATTGGATTTTAAGAGGTGATAACTTGGTTCTCATTGATTGATCACATCTATATTTGGAGAAGGCTTAGTTTTCATCATTCAGATTCTTCAATATGTTTGTGACAATCTCCAGCCATTTGTTTTTCCTTCTGTTTACCCAGGCCCTACATGTTGGCTAATTCTCCGACTTACGAACACACCGCCAGTCCACTGAAGAGCAACGGAAGTTAAGCTAGCCAGCTTGTACTAGAAAGAGTTAGTAGTAAAGAGTTCCATAACATTTGAAGAATTCAGTGATCCAGTTACCCCAAATAATTGGAAATTGTCATAATTTGAAAGTAACTTAGGTATAGGATTCAAAGAGTATCTGAGACATAACCTGACATTCCACTCATTATTGAACATGTGATTATGTAGCATCCAGATCTAAAGCTGGTGAAGCTTTGGGTTCTGTTCCAGTTCAGTATTTCCAAAGCCTGACTGATGAGAGTCACCAGGAAGCAGTTAGAAAGTTTCCTCCTCTCAGTCTCTGGAGATCCTGATACAATAAATTTAACTTATTAAAGAGTTTTTAGGACTCTCTCTAGGTGATTGTGATTTTTGCCTAGGTGTTGCTGAACCTAAGGCTATCACCTCTTCATGGATTCCTCTCTATTAAAATGAAGGCCTTTTTCCAATTGATTTAAATTTCTCCTTTTTAAAAAATGTGTCATTTTGTTAACCTCTTCATCATCTGAATATTTTTGTATTGTAGGCACAAAATACCTTGAGCTCCAGGAAGGATAATGGCTGGCTCTTGATTTCCATGTGAATGATATACCTTCAGGGTTTTCCATGGCTAACTTTTAAATATTGGGTTTTTTTCCTCCCATCATCTAAATAGTTAGCAAGCTCATCCATTTATTTATGCATTCATTAAACAAACAAACATTTAGTTGGGGCTTTATGGGTGGCACTAATGGTAAAGAATCCGCTTCCCAATGCAAGAGACATAAGAAATGTAGGTTCAAACTCTAGGAACCTAGGAAGCCTAGGGCCATCTCTTGGAGGAGGAAATGACAACCAGTAGCTTTGCCTGGAGGATCCCATGAACAGAAAAGCCTATAGTCTATGGGATCGCAAAGAGTCAGGCACAACTGAAGCAACTTAGCACACATGCATGCACGCAAACATTTAGGTAAGCAAACTAAACTTGATGTTTAGTTGGTGTTTAGTCCATACATATTATGGACTAAATATTGTGAGTGGCATTGGGCAAATATAAAATAAATAAGATATATCCTGACTCTGAGAGACAGTCAGCTCCCAATCTTGTTTTTGCTGACTGTATAGAGCTTCTCCATCTTTGGCTGCAAAGAATGTAATCAATCTGATTTCGGTGTTGACCATCAGGTGATGTCCATGTGTAGACTCTTCTCTTGTGTTGTTGGAAGAGGGTGTTTGCTATGACCAGTGCATTCTCTTGGCAGAACTCTGTTAGCCTTTGCCCTGCTTCATAAGCCTTCACAGAGGCTTATGAAAGCTTCCTGATGGAATAGACTGACTGAGGGAGATACTGGGTCTTATTCTTATGGGCAGGGCCATGTCAGTAAATCTTTAATCCAATTTTCTTTTGATGAGTGGAACTGTGTTCCCTCCCTGCTACTTATCTGGGGCCAAACTATGGTGGAGGTAATGAAGATAATGGTGACCTCCCTCAAAGGATCCCATGCTTGTACTGCTGCAGTCCATGCCCCCAAGCATGCAGCAAGCCACCACTGATCCATGCCTTCACTGGAGAATCCCACACACCCATAGGCAAGTCTCCTGCAGGGTCACAGGTTTCAGACCATGAACTCATTGCCAAATTCAGACTTAAATTGAAGAAAGTAGGGAAACCACTAGACCATTCAGGTATGATCTAAATAAAATCTCTTAGCAATTATACAGTGGAAGTGAGAAATAGATTTAAGGAACTAAATCTGATGAAGTTCCTGAACAACTATGGACGGAGGTTCGGGACATTGTACAGGAGACAGGAAGCAAGACCATCCCCAAGAAAAAGAAATGCAAAAAAGCAAAATGGCTGTCTGAGGAGGCCTTACAAATAGCCCTGAAAAGAATAGAGTTCAGTTCAGTTCAGTCGCTCAGTTGTGTCCGACACTTTGCAAAAAGAAGAGAAGCAAAGGAAAAAAGGAAAGATATACCCATTTGAATGCAGAGTTCCAAAGAATAGTGAGGAGAGATAAGAAAGCCTCCCTCAGCGACCAGTGCAAAGAAATAGAGGAAAACAATAGAATGGGAAAGTCTAGAGATCTCTCCAAGAAAATTAGAGATACCAAGGGAACATTTCATGCAAAGATGGGCTCGATAAAGGACAGAAATGGTATGGACCTAACAGAGGCAGAAGATACTAAGAAGAGGTGGCAAGAATACACAGAAGAACTGTACAAAAAAATTTTCACGATCCAGATAATAATGATGGTGTGATCACTCACCTAGAGACAGATATCCTGGAATGTGAAGTCAAGTGGGCCTTAGGAAGCATCAGTATGCACAAAGCTAGTGGAAGTGATGGAATTCCAGTTGAGCTATTTCAAATCCTGAAAGATGATGCTATGAAATATATGCCAGCAAATTTGGAAACCTCAGCAGTGGCACAGGACTGGAAAAGGTCAGTTTTCATTCCAGTCCCAAAGAGAGGCAATGCCAAAGAATGCTCAAATTACCGCACAGTTGCACTCATCTCACATGCTAGTAAAGTAATGCTCAGTGCTCAAAATTCTCCAAGCCAGGCTTCAGCGATACATGAATCATGAACTTCCAGATGTTCAAGCTGGTTTTAGAAAAGGCATAGGAACCAGAAATCAAATTCCCAGCATCTGTTGGATCACCAAAAAAGCAAGAGAGTTCCAGAAAAACATCTATTTCTGCTTTATTGACTATGCCAAAGCCTTTGACTGTGTGGCTCACAACAAACTGTGAAACATTCTGAAAGAGATGGGAATACCAGACCACCTGACCTGCCTCTTGATAAAACTATATACTGGTCAGGAAGCAACAGTTAGAACTGGACATGGAACAACAGACTGGTTCCAGTTGGGAAAGGAGTATGTCAAGGCTATATATTGTCACCCTGCTTATTTAACTTATATGCAGAGTACATCATGAGAAACACTGGGCTGGATGAAGCACAAGCTGGAATCAAGATTGCCTGGAGAAATATCAATAACCTCAGATATGCAGATGACACCACCCTTATGGCAGAAAGTGAAGAACTAAAGAGCCTCTTGATAGAAGTGAAAGAGGAAAGTGGAAAAGTGTTGGCGTAAAGCTCAACATTCAGAAAACTAAGATCATGGCATCTGGTCCCATCACTTCATGGCAAATAGATGGGGAAATAATGGAAACAGTGACATACTTTATTTTGGAGGTTCCAAAGCCGCTGCAGATGGTGACTGTAGCCATGAAATAAAAAGATGCTTACTCTTTGAAAGGAAAGTTATGACCAACCTAGACAGCATATTAAAAAACAGAGATATTACTTTACCAACAAAGTAAAGCTCAACATTCAGAAAACTAAGATCATGGCATCTGGTCCCATCACTTCATGGCAAATAGATGGGGAAATAATGGAAACAGTGACATACTTTATTTTGGAGGTTCCAAAGCCGCTGCAGATGGTGACTGTAGCCATGAAATAAAAAGATGCTTACTCTTTGAAAGGAAAGTTATGACCAACCTAGACAGCATATTAAAAAACAGAGATATTACTTTACCAACAAAGGTCCATCTAGCCAAGGCTATGGTTTTTCGAGTGATCATGTATGGATGAGAGTTGGACTATAAAGAAAGCTGAGCACCAAAGAATTGATGCTTTTGAAGTGTGGTATTGGAGAAGCCTCTTGAGAGTCCCTTGGACTGCAAGGAGATCCAACCAATCCATCCTAAAGGAAATCAGTCCTGAATGTTCATTGAAAGGACTGATGCTGAAGCTGAAACTATAATACTTTGGCCACCTGATGCGAAGAACTGACTCATTTGAAAAAACCCTGATGCTGGGAAAGATTGAAGGTGAGAGAAGGGGACGACAGAGGATGAGATGGTTGGATGGCCTCAGCGACTCAATGGACATGAGTTTGAGTAAGCTCCGTGAGTTAGTGATGGACAGGGAGGCCTGGCGTGCTGCAGTCTTTGGGGTTGCAAAGAGTCAGACACGACTGGGTGATTGAACTGAACTGAACTGAATCCTGACCTCTCAAACATACATACAGTGAGTTGTAAAATGTTGTAAACGTATGTGAGTGATATTTGGGCTGGTGTATGGAAGAGGAAGCAACCACTTCCTTAGTGAGTGAAGGAAGACATCACAAAGGAATCAGTCTTTCATATTTGTCTTAGTGGATGATTTTCTCAGAAGAGGAGAGGCTAGGCATCAGAGGTTGTGTGGACATGAAATAGGCACAGCATCTTCAGGAAACTGCAGGCAGGAGTTCAGTGTGGTTATAGAGTACAAGGTGTATGGTGAAATGGGGGTATGTTGAAATTATATCAAGGTCCTTCTTCATATGCCTTACTATAGAATTTGAATTCTGTCCCCAGACCCCTGAAAGTTTTAGGGACTCATGTAATACCATTTGATTCTCATAGTATCATTTGAAGATATACTTGACATCCCAAAGTCATATTATGATCTAAGGCAAGAGTTGTGTAGTCTGTTTCTCCAGCCATTTGTTCATCCTTCTGCATAGTTATTGAACATTTGCGTGTCAAACACTTTGGATACCATAAAAAATACTTCTTAAATGTTCTCATTGAATTTTTAGTCTAATTTAGCAGATGACATAAATACTTCTTGTTGTTATTCAGTTGCTAAGTCATGTCTGATCCCATGGACTGAAGCACACGAGGCTTCCCTGTCCTTCACTATCTTCCCAAGTTTGCTCAGATTTATCTCCATTGAGTTGGTGATGCTGTCTAACCATCTCATCCTCTTCCGCCCTCTTCTCCTTTTGCCTTCAGTCTTTCCTGGCATCAGGGTCTTCTCCAGTGAGTTGACTCTTCACATCAGGTGGCCCAAAAGATTGGAACTTCAGCTTCAGCATCAGTTCTTCCAATGAATATTCAGGGTTGATTTCCTTTATAATTGACTGGTTTGATCTCCTTGCAGTCCAAGGGACTCTCAAGAGTCTCCTCCAGCACCATAAATCCAAGGCATTAGTTCTTCAGTGCTCAGCCTTCCTTATGGTCCAGCTCTCACATACATACATGACTACTAGAAAAACCATAGCTTTAACCATATGGACTTTGGTCAGCAAAGTGGTATTTTGCTTTTTAATTTATTCTTGTAGTAAGTATTAAATATCTAGTAAGAGATAAGACTCTATAATTGCTGAGGAGTAGTAAAGGTTCAAAACAGGGAGAGAACTAGTCACTTGACTGAATAGGCTCTATGAATACAGAGGAGGGACATGAGTCCCATCTGCAGCATGGGTTTATCAGAATAGGTGGGAAAAGGGAAAAGTACTGTTGAGTGGAAAAAAACGGAACAATGCATAAAAGTGTGGAAGTAAGTGCGAAGTGTGTTCATGAATCACAAGTTGATTGGTTGCCTGGACTAAAGTTTCACATAGGGAAGGAACATTGACAAGAAATAGATATGGCTTTGAAATGAAACCTTCAGAGAACCTCATAAGAAATGCTATTCCTGAATTTACTTTTGATCCATCTTAAAGATTTCACATAAAGCTCAAACCCCAGCTGAACTTTAAAAAATAAAATTTTTGTATAGAAGAGTAATTCCTGGCATTAAGATACTTTCAAACATTAAAATCATTGCCAGAGATTTTCTAGCTTAAAGTCAAGCTGTTTAAATGCATTGGGAAGAGCTTTAGATAACTTTTTGTTTGGTTTAGAGTTTTCTTTCAAGGAAAAGGTAGGAGAGTATAGCCATTGGCCCTGTGTACACAGAGAGCATAATTTTCATGTCTTCATCTGCTAAATGTCTGTTTCATTCATTGCCCATAGCCAGTGAACCTTAGGGATAATTCCTTCCTGTCTTGGACCCAGAGCAGAACCATATAGATAAGGTCCACAAGTCAGACATCAAAGATTAATATAAGAACATTTTCTGATAAACTTAGAGTCATTGTTTTACATCACTTTTTCTAGGAAAATATTTCTAGAAATATTTTTAATTGGATTTTTCAAATGTTAGTTTTTTCTGATTTTAAAAAGACACATAAAAGTTGGAAGACCTAGTACTCATGTGAAAGTAAAAATGAGATAACTTGTAATATTTTGTATATTTTACTGGCAATAGTCTATGCATCTCTACAGTCATTTGTTTTTACAAACAAATTTTGTACCTTACTATTTTAATGGTAACATGTACTCATTTCTTCACTCTTCTAAAGTGGTGCATAAGTGTATTTTTAATGGCTATCTAATAATGCACTGATATACTCTGAGTTGATTTAGTCATTGCTCTGTGGCTGCACACTTAGGTTGTTTCCCAAATCTGTGTTTCTATTATGTATTTAAACCAAGGAGAAACGTGTCTGCACCAAAGGTGGGTTATATGATCTACTTATGCAGTGTGCAAGCAGAAAATGGGTGACAGAAGGATTGTTCTTCCTTTCTTGTTTGTTTGTACCAGAATCCTCTATTGTTTACATACATTTTAGCCTCTTGTGTCATTTTCAGAAGCTTTATTTTTCTCACTTACTTTTTGGTTTGGATAAGATTTAAATATAAAAATCCATCTGTGAAGCATATTGTATATTCACGTTGAAGGCTAAAAACCCATTTTTAATTAAAACTTTTTTCAGCACTCGTGGTTCACTTTGTCCTGTTTTTATTATGAAACACTTCAGCCTTCTTCCTAAAACACATATGTCTTGTACATTTCAAGATGTTCCTTGTTGCTCATGCAGAACTAGTTTCTTTATGCTGTCAGCTCACGCCATATGGTCTGGCTGTTCATTTTGCTTCTCTTTCTGGCATTTGTGTGGGCAGCATCTTGCATGTAATGCAAGTTAATTTCATTCCCGTCTCTCTCAGAAAACTTGTCAGAAGGTAAACTAGCAAACTAGAAACACTGAATGATTCTTTGAGGTGTTAGGTTATACATGGTGATAAAGGATATAGCCTTGAGTTCCTAATGTTTGTAAGATTGAAATGTGTCCAGTGAGATCTGAAGTCTGGCCAGATGTGAGTAATTATAATTAAGAAACTATTGGTGCTTTTTGCCATTGAAAATTATGTTTGCTGCAGGTCATTTGTAGAGAGGTATATGGCCCTAGAGTCTGACATACAGAGTGAAATGTTAGAAAGGGAAAAATCAATATTGTAAATTAACGTATATGTGTGGAATCTCGAAGAATGGTATATGTGAACCTATTTGCAGGGCAGGAATTAGACATGCAGACATAGAGAATGGGCATATGGACGTGGGGAGTGGAGAGTGGGAGAAACTGGGAGATTAGGATTGACATATACACACTGCCATGTGTAAAACAAATCGCTAGTGGGAAGCTGCTGTATCACATAGGGAGCTCAGCTCGGTGCTCTATGATGACCTCCCTGTGTAGGACTGGGTTAGGGGTTGGAGGGAGGCCCAAGAGGGAGGGGATATATACATATCCATATATATATATACCCATATATATATATATGGGTATCCATATAACTGATTCACTTTGTTGTACGGAAGAAACTAACACAACATTGTGAAGCAATTATACTCCAATAAAAAAAGAAAAAAGTACTATTGATGCTACTTTTAATGGCATACGTTATATAAACTGCAATTCTTTAGTATTGATTTTAAACTAAATGTGAAGAGGGAGGGAAGGGGAAAGGAAGCATAAAAATCAGATTACTTTTCAGCCACACACCATCCTGCTCTCATCTGAAAGACATCTGTTTGCAGAATTGTCCACACCATGTAGGTGGTTTTGAGATGACTGGTGTTACACTTCAAGTTAGGTGTAGTCAGAGATGAACTAATTTAAAAAGCAGTGACATATCAAGTTGAGTCTGAACTAAGAAAGGAATTGGACCTGATAGCGTTTAAAAGTTTGCTTTGCCTTTAAAGAAAACTACTAGTCAGGACAGGCTTTACATTCTCCACTGTGTTAAGTCCTCGAAGTGGAAACCTCTATTCCTTGAATCCTAATGAATGGGTTCTGAATATCTGAATTTTCAAGTAGTTCTGTTGTACTTTATAATATTCTTCTAATTGACAGGAACATCTAAATTTTTCATATATTTCCTAACCTTTTTGGGGGGGTGCGGGGGGGCTATATTTCAATATATTTCCCGGATATATTTCAATGCATCCTTGACGATTTTGGCTTCCCAGTCTGAACATCAGTAGTTATATCAGCCAACATAAATGCAGGGCTGTGAAGGTGGAGAAGACCCATCTGTGCCAGCAAGCACTGCCTCCACCCTAATATGACCTTTGTTTAGTCTTTAGCATTTATGCTGCCTTGATGTTAGTCCTTCCCTCGTTCACCACTCATCTCATTATTGCAGAATTTCTTTTCCTCCTCCTTTAATGTTTATGATGTAGAATAGGCTTGGGGACGAGGTTACTAGTTTGATATGATTGTATAAAACAAGAATGAAAATGTCCTGTTGGGGAGCTTTGAGGTACAGATCTGTGTCATCAGCTTTGACTATCATGAAGAGTTCTTTTTTCTTCTTGCTGCATCTAAGTGGATGAATTTGCTGTGTCCATAGCAGAGGTGTTAGTGTAAATGTTAATAGTCTCTCCAAATCCAGTTGGACATCTAAGTATAAAATTACTTTGACCTAATGTTCTAATAAATGTTCACATAAATTTTAATATGAGAGAAGCATAAGTGTATTTAGGCTACATGAGGTCCCTTTGTGTGATGATTTACTATATCATGCACCTTCCACCCTTAGATAGGTTCAAATGTATGTTTTACACTATCATATCATACAGCCTATGATGCAAGAATTATCATTAACCCAATACAGACATGATGATACCTTTTATTTACACTCATGGTGTTTTCTTTCTGAAATGGAAACCTTTCTTCAATTCCCATACAAATGAAAGCGCTGAAATGCAGGGTTTTGTATAGTCTGTGCAGCTATTTTGAAATGAGCTAATAAATGTTTTATTCCTTCAGTAACATTTGACCTTAATTTCAATAAATACATTCTGGATTATATCCTATAGGTTGATACAGTTGATAAGAGCTTTTCTCTCCTTGAACTAAGACATGGAATTCCACATCCAGTAGACAAATTTAGTTGGCCAGAGAGAGATTTCTTTGAATTTTGTTGAGAAGTCAGTTGGGGAAAGTGTCAGGTGCCAAGGAAAGAGGATACAGAAGTGAATGAAACTTCATCATTGCTCTTGAGAAATTTAGAGTCCTAAGGAGAAAGGGAAAAACAAGTGGTAACCCTTCATTACAGAAGATACTATAGTAAGTCCTGGTGTGAACTGTAGAGTCTAAAAGAGTAAAAAAAAAAAAGAAAAGAAAAGAAAAGAAAAGAAAAAAAAAGATGAGGGATGGTGAGTGGGCAGAAGAGCAAGAGAAAATGCTCCTCTGTGTCTCAAGGAATAAGACAACTGCCATAAGTACTGGAAGTGCATTCATTAAATGTTTTTGAATGCTGTCACTATTCTTGGAAATACTAGAAAACTAGAAAATATTCAGGTACAGAGTGTACTCTGGGGACAAAGAGAGGGTGTGGTTAAGTCTACAGGAAGAAGGGGTCCAGGAGATTTTTATAGACACTGTCCATGGACCTTAACGGATGCATGGGATCTGGGGAGGAAGAGAAGTACAGAAGGACGGTGAAGGCAAAGGGGACAGCTAGAACCAGAGGAAGTTATCACAGAGGCGGCACTGTTCTTGCCACAGTGAGCTCTTGTATCTTGCAGCAGAGGGCAAGGTACAGTGTCATGGAACAGCCCTGGTTTAGTTAAATCAGCCTAGTTGGAGTCCTGTCTGTGTCAGGCATCAGTTGTGCGAGTTGGTGGCAAGGTGCTGAATCTTTGGGTGCCTCCACACCTCCCTCCCTCATCAGAAAAAGAGAAAATGAACCTATCCTCAGGCTGCCACGTTGCACATCTGCAAGTGGTATCATTCACCTTATGCCTACAGGCTCTACCTGTCTCAGGTGGGCTGGAAGATTAAACAAGACAATACATATATAACAGTTATATATGCACATTATCAGTGCTCAATAAACACTTGCTACTGTTAATCAGGCAGATACAATTTTAAAGAATGAGTCCATTTGAAATCTCTTACTTATAAAGGTTTATATACCTATATCCTAGTTAATCAATCTATATGTTCCTGAGATGACTTTAAATACAGTGCAAAATGTGCTTTTCTTCATTTACTGGGCTTTAAAATGTACTGTGAAAAAGCAGCTGAAGACCAAAGCAAAACCAAAACAAATCCCTCTAAGAGGTTTTGAATGAGCAATTTTTTTTTTTTGTCTTCAATCTTGGTTCACTTGATTCATGCCAAATGCACAAACATCTCAACTATATTGATTTTTATCAATCTGTAATCTGTGGCCACCCAGTGATTCCACTGGGGACTTTTTTTAGTGCAGTTTTGTGACCCTAGAGTTTAAAGAGGCTTATTTTTTCTTCCTTCTTTATATCCAGAAGCAAGGCTGTTTAGAATGAATTAGTTGATTAGAACATCTGACTCAGAAAATGGGACAGCCAAGAATTTGCCTAAGATTCAGAAATATGGCTGGGGGACGATGATTATTACCAGGCTTCAAATGTCAGCAAACACTTCAGGGCTGCAGGAAAGAAAATAAAACACATTAAGGTTTAATGACTTTTGTTATAGGAGGGCTTTGGGGTAGCCAGGATGGAATTATTTGCTGAACACGTAGTCTTTTTGTTAGTTGTCCAAGTGGATTAATTGAAGCCTGTTAACACTCTATCTCATAAAACAGAAAATAGCCATTAGCTATTCACCAGTCCACATGGAGAATCCAGAGTTTGGGACTGCCTTAAGTGATACAGTCAGCACAGTTTGGGATGACTACTCTAGGTAAAGTCAAAAAAGCTGGTAGCTACTTAGTCCCCTGTCACAGGTGAGGTTCAGACTCAGAGACTGCAGGTTAGCATGCAGGATGATGTAAGGGAGCACCCTGGACCATTGCAGTGGATGGGAGGGATGGTTAAGTTGTGATGTAGATGGCCAGCCCCACTGGGTGGGGGCTCTGGAACAAAATGACCCATCAGAGTCATTTCATGTTAGGGTAGGCTGACATGGCTGAAATGTCTGGGACTTTATACCTACTAGACACGGTGAACGGTGGCTCAGACGGTAAAGCGTGTGTCTACAATGTGGGACACTCGGGTTCAATCCCTGGGTCAGGAAGATCCCCTGAAGAAGGAAATGGCATTTCACTCCAGCACTATTTCCTGGAAAATCCCACGGACAGAGGAGCCTGGTAGGCTACAGTCCATGGGGGTCGCAAAGAGTTGGACACGACTGAGCGACTTCACTTTCACTTTCACAGGCTGCCCTCAGAAGGGTGGGACCCCAGGCAGGGTAGCTCTGTAGCAGAGGTCATCCCTGCTGGTTGAGGCTAGCTCCCCCCAGAACCACCAGCAGCTGGGCAATAAGCCCTGTCCTTGTCTCCCCCTCCACCTCCATGGTCTGTTATAACATATGTGAACCAACCAGTTCCCAGAAGCCTGACTGGACAGAGGGAGGCCTCACCCACTCCCTTTCTCCGTTTACCCATGAAATAAAAGACTCAGGTAACTCACTGTCCTCAATTATTTTACGCCGCTGGGCAGCACCACTACCCCCAACACAGAAGCACAGTTCTAATAGTAGTTCTGTGAGGCAGGTTCCATTTTTCCCAGGCAAGAATTTGAAGGATGCTTTAAGTACTGATCCCTCCACCAAGCTCCAGACCCACAGATACAAAAAAGTTCTTTGGCAGTCCTAGTGGGTCATCCCACAGATACCTCAGCATCAGTGGGCTCAAATCGAAACCTATCGTTTTATTATATTTGCTTCAGGATATTTCCATACAACCACCAACCCTTATGCTTGTAATTGTAAAATGTTTAACCTAAGGTTAACCATGTGTAAGTGTACGATTCAGTGGCATCCTATCCATTCACATCCTGTGTAACCATCACACTATCTATGCCCAGACTATTTCATCTTCCCCAACATGAACTCTGTACCCATTAATAATTGCTCCACATTCCTGCCTCTCCCCCAACCCTGTAGCCTGTGTTTTACTTTGTGTTTCTGAATTTGCCTATTTTATGTAGTTGGTATAAGTGGAATTATACCTTTGTCTTCCTTCTGTGTCTGGCTTATGTCACTAAGCATAATGTTTTCAAGGTCCAGCCACATTACAGCATACATCAAAATTCCATACATTTTTATGGCTTAATAGTGTTCCAGGGTATGTATACAGCATACTATTTTTGTCCATTTAACCTTATTATTTTCAGTGGTACTGCACTCACCTCATAAATTTTCCTCCCTCAACAGCTTCTGATCCTTTATTCCCTTTCTGTGTTCTCTTTCTGTGTTGATAACGATCTTGTTGATCGTTGTTGATTGTTTTGTTGAAAACAAAAGATGCCCCTCGGATATATTCATTGCCTTTATTCATTCACCCTCCCTGCAAGCATGCTCAGTCACTCAGTCTTGTCTGACTCTTTGTGACCCCATGGACTGTAGCCTTCTAGATGCCACTGTCCTTGGGATTTTCCCAGGCAAAAATACTGGAGTGGTTGCCATTTCCTCCTCCAGGGAATCTTCCCAACCCAGGGATCGAACCTTCACCTCCTGCATTAGCAGGTGGATTCTTTACTGCTAAGCCACCTGGGAATCCCACTCTCCCTCCCTGACCCTGTCCATTTTTGGCTACATCATTGCACCCAATTCATAGTGACATTCATGTCCTTAGGATGACATGTCTACTTCTAGCTGATCTGCTTTATTCTCCTACACACCGCATGCTTCAGCCACACTAAGTACCTCAGTTTACTCTAAGCATAACTTTCTAGCTTTGTGCTGTTTCTTCTGCTTGGAAATAGGATTCTTTCCATTTTCCACATGGAAATTTCTGTTCACCCTTCAAAATCCGAGTCTGTAAATCTCTTCCTACCCACTCCACCAAGAATTTGTTACTCTTTCTCTGTTTTCCTGAAGTATTTTGTTCCTACCTCTAATCTCTGTCCTATTGCAATGGACTGCAGTAACTTACTTACCTGCCTTATTGTTATGAATAGATTGACCTCTGTTGGGACTGAAGATATTTTGCCCATTTATTCCACATGCCCAGAACCTAGAGTCACATTCCCAAAGAATGCTGCATATGTGAGTAGTGCAAGGGGGAGAGGCCTGAAGGTGAGGGGCAGAATTCTGGGTTCAAAGGCCAGCACAGCTACTAAGTGTCAGGCCTAAGTCACATCACTTCACCTCTCCCAGTTGCTTCTTCATCTGTAAATAATTCAACATCCCAGAGTGGGATTGAGAACCAAATGAGACGATTGATATGAAAGTGCTCTTGCCTAAAAGCACTTTCATATCAATAGTTGTGAGGGTTTTTGCTTTTCTAGAAAATGACCTATTTTATTAGTCTCTATGTGGGGCTTGCCAGGTGGTTCAAGTGGTAAAGAATACACCTGCCGATACAGGAGATGCAGGTTTGATCCCTGGGTTGGGAAGATCCCCTGGAGGAGAAAATGTTAGCCCACTCCAGTATTCTTGCTGGGATTAATCCCATGGCTAGAGAAGCTTGGTGGCCTACAGTCTGTGGGCTCAAAGAGAGACGACTGAAGCAATTGAGCATGCGTGTGTTAGTCCTTGTGTACTGTCCATCCCAGATAAATGTGAAGTTCTACAGGATATTCCCTGTTTTGTGAATTATTTCTTTAAAAATAGATCACAAATAGTGTGGGTGGTGGGGTGACTTTAACATAAATGATTTATGTGACGCTGTCACAAATTATGTGACATGTATGATGCAAATGGTGGAAATTCAGGGATGCAAGGTTTAGGCAGCAAAAGCACTTGCTTATCATCGGTGTCATCCGACGACGGCAGCTCTGTTTTCGGGAGGGTGGGGGTAGTCAGTTTCCCTTTATTGGGGGTGTGCAAGCAGATGCTAATGGCATCCCCAACTCGATGGACATAAGTTTGAGCAAGCTCCAGGGGTGATGGACAGGAAAGCCTGACGTGCTGCAGTCCATGGGGGTTGCAAAGAGTCGGACACAACTGAGTGACCGAACTGACTGAATGAAGCAGATGCTAGCTAAACTTGCCTGTCAGGGAGGCTGTCTGCGATACACTGACCTTGACTGAAGAGGCTGGGAGGGCTAAGCTAGCTGACTCCTGAGGTTCCTTTCCATTCTGGACGTATATTATTCTAAACTTTACGTGTGAACTATATTGAGAGATGGACCCAGGCTTTTGCATTCTATTCAGGGGAAGATATAATGGTGCTTTTCCTTTCCTCTTTAAGTGAAAGTTGTAAAATTTACATAAGATCACAGTAAAAAGTCTGATATTTCTACTTTGTGAGTCCTGGCGAAAGCTGAGATTTGATCCTGAAATATGGAAGTAAACTGTAATTACCTTAGTTTAAGCCTCTAGGATTTATATTTATCTGATAGACTTTAAAGTTCTCCCAACTTATCACCCTGGAGAAAAGGAGAAATTACAGTCATCTCACTAAGGGCTGGAAGTCTAGAGAGGCGCTTGCTCGAGGTTAATGGAAAACTGACACTGTTTTGCCTGGGCCTCTGGCAGTTCCCACCCAGGGACATAGTTCAGAGTTTCACATATTGAGTGCTTTTGGGATCTGAACTATATTGCAAATCACTCAAAGAATAGCTTCTTCATGGTATTTTTTAGAACACCTACTTGTTTTTAAACATCTTCCTTTCACCACCCAAAGCTGCTTCTTAATGTTATTATTGCTCATGGCAATCACATTTCAGTTCTCCGAAAACTACTTGTCGGTTTTTCTCTTTGTGCTATTTCTATTCAAGTGAAGATGTGTGACTTGCTTTCCCAGGATGCTCTCCACTACCGCTCAGCCCTCCGCTCCCTCCGCCCTCCCCGCCCCAGGAGACCACTGTGAAGTCAAATTAGAAGCATAGAGTGTCAGCATTAGAAGGCTCCCAAGATTTCATCTCATTGAATTCAAACCTTTGCACCTCCCTTATTAAAGATAAAAGGCTGAAGTATGGAGCATCCCAAAGCAAGCAGCGAAATTAAACCAGGATGTGAGGACCTTCAAGTCCCTAAGACTCTCTTAGTTTGACCTCCTCAGAAATAGAACAAAGCCAAGGGCAAGCAGTTCATTTAGGAGGTGATTCCGGGAAACAGAGCAGGGCGTGGAGGAGGAAGACGGAAAGGGAAGGCAGCTCTTCAGGATGTTGTAACGAGCACCTTAACTCTGTGGGCAACCTGGGCTCAATCCCCCTGAGAGCCTCAGGAGCTGGTTTAGAACAAGCCTCCGAGCTGTCCCACTGGAGGGGGTCAAGGAACCCGTGGTTCCACAGCTCTTGTTTCTCATTGGCTGAAGGGTGGTTAACTCCCCAGCACTTCCAGCCTGTTTTATGGAGGGGACCGAATATATTTCTGCAGCTGGAGGAAGTCCTCATCAGAGTTTTAGTCTTTCAGTGGGAGTCACCCAGTAATCATGCGTAGGGAATTTGGGTGGGGCGGTGACATCCCCTGCTGCAGCAGCCAAATGCTCATTCCCTCCTGCCTTGGCCAATAAACTTTAACTGCCTTAGAGGTAAGAAGCTGAAACAAAACATGACTTGTAAGGGGAAATTAAAGGTACAGGGTTGGTAGTTGCAAATGAATAAGCATTATCCTTATTTTACAGAACTCACCATGCACTTTTCCACATTACCAACTTTGCGCATACTATCCCTCTATGTTGTATGAACTACCAGAAAACTCCTATTCATCCTACAAAGTCCAGTTCTAATAAGAACTGTCTATTATGTCCTTTGCTGATTCCTCAGGCAGAATTAACTGCTCTCTTGCTTTGCTCTAATAGCATGTCCTGCCTTCGTCGCACTTGCTTCTAATGGTAGTAATAATAGCTACTGTTTATTGACTAATTTTGCTCCAGGCCCTGTTTTAAGTAATTTATGTGAATTAACTCATTTAAAACTTTCAAAAATTCAATGAAGTAGCTGCAGTTACCATCTGCATTTTGTAGACTGGAAATGAAGACAGAGATTAGCGACTATCCCAATATCTTACAGTTGGCAAGTGGCATAGCTGGGATTTGGTTCAGAAGGTCAGGCTTCCAAGTCCCTACTCTCTTTGGCTGGGGTAGAGAAAGGGGCCCAAGCACTGAACTCTGGGACTACTTCTAGCAGTTATGGTAAGGCCTCATGCCAGGCTAGGAAACACTGTCTGCGAAGAATCTGAAGCAGGTAAAGGACTCAAGATTTGCATTTTACAAAGGTCACTCTCACCGTCATGCACAGGGTGAATCGGAGGAGGAGAGACTGAGAAGAGATAACAGCATTCTGACTGGTGCAGTAATCCAGGTGTGATGGTCCCAACTTCAGCAGGGCTCCTCCTCCCTGGACTAACCCCCCTTACCTCCCCAGCCACTCCCCAACATTGTGGGGCTGCTACTCCTAGATGTGTGGGGGACCTGCACAAATGCACCAGGCCAAGGACCATGTGGGGGCAGAGAGGATGCAGCTTGGGCTCTGGCCACACCTGTGAGTCCTGGTGAGGAGTCTCATGCAAGAAGGAAGGGTGCCTTTTGCTTGCTTGCAGCACAGAGAAGTCATGTGAGTAGCGGCGGCCTGCCCAGTTTTCCCTCCAATCCAGACATTTTAAACTACTTTCCCTTTCCTAATTACGTCATGATGTTCCCCACCTCTATTTTGAATATTTGATTTCCTCTGATAAGGATGCTCTTTCACTCATTCATTCATTCTTTCACTTAGATTTTTTAGCACCCAACATGGACCAAGGAACTTCCTAGGTGATGGGGACTTTACAATCTAGGGGACGAGATAAGTGTAAATGTAGTAATTATGCAAACATGTTACTCTGACACTTTCTTTAACGATAAAGTCGGAACCATGAGACTACATGCTGGATACTGGGGATTCACCTGCTGTGGGATGCCGGGGGCCCAGTTGAGATGGTGACTGGAACGACATAACTTCCCTTTGGTGGGACATGACTCATGTTGAGATGTGAGCAACATGTAGGAATTAACCAGGCACAGAGGGTAGAGGAGAATGAACCACCCTTCCTGCTGTCTGACCATGGTTAACGGTGTGCTCATGAATCTATGGGTTAAAGGACATAGATCTGGAGTTCAGAAGAGACTCTATACCAAAGGCAGGGGGAACTGAGGAAGAGGTCCTCGAGAGAGAAAAGAGGAGAGAGATACATGAGAGAAGCTGCTGGGAGAGGGAGCTGGGGATCACAGCGAGTAGCAGGAGGCTGCACTGGGTGAGACCCGTGGGAAGTTCTCAGAGCAAGCTGAAGAGCTCTGAGAAACGGAGATGTTCAATATTTAATTTTAAACTGTGCTGCTGCAGCTTACAGCTCTTCCCTCCCCAAACCTCCAGTATAATCAGTTGCACATAAGTGCCTTATGTAGATGGTTTGAGGGAAATTGGAGGAAACAGCTGAGTGCCCAGCAAAGGTCCTGATGAACAGTAAGGATAGCATAGACATGGGAGGTGACACAGAGTGGGAAAAGGCTGATGGGCACAGAAATGTAGAGGCAGCCACTACAAGAGGTATTCATATGCACAGATGTATTGAAGCCCTCAAAACGAGAATTTTATTTGTATTCAACTATGATGAGTGATTAACATAAAGTGATGATTGAAGTCAGCATTAAGGATCCCGTGAGAATAGGGACAGCCTAGACAGAAGACCAAGGAAGGGACATTCTCGTGGGTGTCTCTGGCAATGGAATAGGCCCGTGGTTTCATGCTAGACATCTGAGACTCAGTGTAAACTCCAACTGAAGTAGATTCTTCCCCGCCCCCAGCTCCCCAGCTCTCCAGCCAGCCAGGACTTTGTAGAATTAACATCCAACATGTACTGTTACTAATGCAATGCCTGTTACTTTCTGGGTGCAAAGTCACTTGGTCCCTGCCCCTTGGAGTGCTGTCTGTTCTGGGAGGCAAATCTCACAGTACTGTGATCAGCACTGTCACAGAAGCAGGTCCAGAGGGTGTGGGAGCAGGAATGGGACTTTGCTCCAGTTGTGGGCATCAGGCAGCTTCCCGGAGGAGGGACGCCCAGGCAAGGTCGTGGTGTTTTCCAGGGTAGATGGATGCCTGGCAGGGAGAGGGAGAGGGCAGAGGCACAGCTGCAGGGGCTCCTAGGTGGTCTTCGCTGCCCCTCTGCCAGGCTTACTCATAGCACCAAGCAGCCAGTCTTCATCTCTCTTGTCTCCAGCAATCCCTGTTTCTCCAGCTGGCCTCCAAGTCCCTCAAGGGCTGGAGACTTGGTGCATGTTTGGATGTGAGAGTAGGAATCCGAGAGATCTGAGTGTACTAAGAAGAGCTCCGTGCCCCAGTGCCAGCTGCCACCTTGGTCCCTCACTCCTTCCAGTCTGAAGCCACCACTGCAGAGCTGCCAATGAGAGTATAAGGCCCTCCTGGGGAGGTTCCAGCTGGAAATAGATGAGCGGCGATTGGGAGCCAGAGAGTAAAGCAGGGAGACGGTGGACAAGGAAAGGATAAGGGTGAGCAAAGACGGGAGGATTTTTGCAACTTTCATGCCACTCTTTATCTTCCGCTTTTTTGACCTCATGACACACGTAGAGTAAAAGCTCCTGAACAGACTCACCAGAGGAGGGAACACTGTTTTTGAGGTAGGAGTGAAAGGTTCTGTAGTGGAGAGCGCTGGAGCCCGAGACCCCATGCAGGTCCTGCTGTGTGTCCTGAGCAGACCAAGCGCCATCCTGGGCCTCCTGCCTCCTCTCCTCAGCCTGGCCGGGTACTCTCAGGGCCTCCTGCAGTCTCAACCTCTGAGGGTTCCGTGTGGACAGCGAGGCGGGAGGAAAGCCTGTCTGCAGCCGGCCCGGCCTGGCGGTGCTGGACCTGCCAGGGCCGATGCCTGCGGAGTCAGGCGAAGTAGCCCCAGAGGAAGACGTTGACGGCCAGCAGCAGCACGGCGTTAATGTTGCAGACGCTCCTCCAGAGCGGCTCCTCCGCGATGCTGGTCAGTTTCTGCTCCAGGGCGGCCTTCTCCGCGGGGCTCAGCGCTTGCTCCGGGGCTCCTGAGAGCCCGCAGAGCCAGCGCCAGAGCCACTGTCCCCAGGACCTGCGTGGGGCTGAGGAACAGGAGTCAGAGGGGAGGGAGGCAGGGGAGCAGGAGAAAGGGGTGATGAGAGAGCAGGGCTGGGAGTAGACAGTGAGAAACCCAGGAAGGGAGCGAGGCGCCCAGAAGGGGCAGAGGCAGGTCCGCTTAGCCCTGGCGCGAGCCGCAGGCGGGGTGCTGAGCTAAGGCGTCACGCTGAAACCCCGAACTGTTGTATAGCGGATTCATCTCCAGGGGCGGGGATGCTGGGGGTGAAGATAATGAAGCTCCTCCCAGTTCAGAGCGCCTGAGGACCCAGTGGCTCAGCATTAGGAAGCACACTGCCCGGCTCCAAATCCTACACCTGCACCTTCTTAGTAATGAGGGCAATATTTTGGCTCCCATATGCCTTACTCGTTTACTATCAGTAGTCATCTGGGAAGAGGAAGGGTGATATTTGAGGATTCCTTTAGAGACCCTGTTCCCAGTGAATTCTCAAATGGGGTCTTCGGGGACCCACGACTTGGTGTCTGTCTCCATCGCTCCCCTCCACCCCATACGTCCTCTGCCTACCTCCAGGCTGCTCCCGGCTCTGGCTGGGGTCTTCTGCTCCTCCGGCCCCTGTGGGGCCTTCCCCACAGGCCATCTCCTCTGTCCTCGCTGTGTTCTCAGGGGGCTCCTTTTCCAGCTCAGAGCAGGGGCAGTGCCGCGTCCACCAGGTCAGGCGAGCCAGCTGGAGGGAAAGCAAACAGTCTCAGCTCAGGTGCCTTTGGAGGGCAGTCAGGCTGTAATAGAGGACCCTGTTCCTGGGCGGCTGGCAGAGCCTCATGGAGAACAAGGAAGGAGCTCGTGGCTGGAAGAGGCCGGGCTCTGAGCCCCGACTCACCCATCCTTTGAAAACCTGGACTCCTTGCACCTGCTCCACGCAGGCCTCCTGCCAGGGGCCAAAATCTCAGCAGATCAGGCTGGGCCCCTGACCCCCCAGAGCTCACAGACAGGGAGAAGCAAGATTGGGGACAGGCAGACAGGTGCCCTGTAGGGTAAGGGAGTTAGAGAAGACGAGGTTCGGAAATAAACCGGCACTTTACAGGAACAGATTACCTTTAATGAGGCGAGAAGGGGCAGCAGTCAGATTAATGAGCTGCTGCACTAACCCAAGAGTAGGTATATATAGGCATACATGTGGAAAGCTACTGTCTTAAGGGGGCCTGTTCTTCTCCAAGGTTGTTCGGAGTAGTTATCTCTTAAATGGCTGGGGCAAGGAATTCTGGAGGTCGGCCAGAGGCTGGACCGGCTAGGAGCTGGGCGTAATCAACCTTAATGTCCATTTTTTTTCCTTCAGGTGAGAGAGTTCTTTGTTTTGCCCAGATAGTGGGGAGGACCCTGAGGGAAGTTTTATAACTCCAGGCTATTTTGAGCCATGTAACTTTCCTTCATGCCCCACATAGCGACTTCTGTGATCAGGTGGAGGACTTGACCTAAATGAAACTGGCCGGCAGTGGAGAGTCACGGAAGACAGAGGCAGAGGAAAGAGGTTGAGCTCTAGGCTTTAGAAAGATCTCCTGGAGTGAACTGATGGGATCCAGAGGTCGCAGGAGGGGGCAGTTTCAAGGTTAAGGAGTGAGCTCTGCAGGCTATGACTGAGTAAGCAGGCGGGGGAGAGAGGAAATGACAGCTCACACAAGGAACGATGATATTTAAGGAGCAGGAAGAAAACCCCATAACAATGGCAGAGGGGCAGTCAGCTGGCAGGAAAAAATATACAATGAGCAGAAAAGAGGTCTCCAGGATGCAGCATGTGGGCAGTGACATCTGGTTGTTCTCAGAATCCACTTAAGGTGAGGATGGGGAAGTGGCCATTGACTTTCAGTTACAAGGTTGATGGGCATCTTAGCGTGAGCGACGCCAGAGGGCAGTGGGACAGCTGCCATTGGGATGGCAAGTAGATGAGAGGGAAGCGGAGGCTGGGGATGGAGACCGATCTTCACAAAGTTTGCTGCTGAGGCTCAGAGAGCGAGACAGCTGTGTCTGGAGGAGACCAGGACCCAGGGAGGAGATTTTTCATTGGGAAGGATTTTGGTGTGGAATGAGACAGCAGACAGTGGGGAAGCTGCAGGATCAAGGAGTGGTCGGAGATCATTTCCGGAGTGGGTCCCCTGGGGAAGTCAACCTCTTGGCTCATCTGTGAAGACGCTGCTTGTTTGTAGGATTTCGTTACACCAAAGGTATACATTGTTTTGTCAACTCTAAAGGTAAGGAGTGTTATTAGTTATTTCCACCCAGTGTGTCAGGGACCAAATTTTGGCATGGGCTCTGTTACGGGCAGAATACTGTTTCCCCCAAATTCACATGCCGAAGTCTTAATCACCCCCTACTTCACAGTGTAACTGTATTTGAAGAGAAGTTCTTTAAGGAGGCGTGTGCCAAGTCATTTCAATTGTGTCTGACTCTTTGTGACCCCATGGACTATAGTCCACCAGGCTCCTCTGTCCATGGGATTCTCCACGCAAGAATACTGGAGTGGATTGCCATGGCCTCCTTCCGGGGAGTTTTCTGACCCAGGGGTTGAACCCACATCTCTTAGGTCTCTTGCACTACCACCGCCCGAGAAGCACCACTTTAAAGAAGTGATTAAGGTTAAATGAGGTCTGATGAGTGAACTCCAATCCAATGTGACTGTTGTCCTTAGAAAGGAGATTAGGATGCAGGCAGACATAGGAAAAAGCCCACATGAAGACAGAGGGAAGATGGCCATCTGTGAGCCAAGGAGAGAGGCCGCGGAGGAAATAAGCCTGCCGACACCTTGAATTCTGGCCTGCAGACCTGCGGGAAAATAATTTCTATTGTTGAAGCCACTCAGTATGTTGTACTTTGTTATGGCAGCCTGAGCGAACTAATGCCCTTTTGCTCTAAAGAAAACAAAGTTTCAAAAGACAGAGCATCCGTGTCTCAGTTCAGTTCAGTGGCTCAGTCGTGTCCGACTCTTTGCGACTCCATGAATCGCAGCACGCCAGGCCTCCCTGTCGTGTCGGGACTGGAAAATCCATGAGCATGGGAGCTGTGAGGGTTTCAAGCTGAGCTCTTACTCTGCTAGATTGTTTCTTTCTTCATAGACCGGTTCTTCAAGGTCCAACTCAAAGTGGCCTTGTCGGACCGCCCTTGCCCTCCCTCTCTACACTGTAAGGTCCTACATGTCCCCCAGGGGCGCCTGCCTCTCTGGCTCTCGACTGCTCGCTTTGAGCGTGGTCCTTCTGTGCTTTCTCTTGGTAGAGTAACTGTTGGCGATGTTGAGGTCTTCCTTTCCTCCTCCCCCCACCCCCCACTTCCCATGGACAGTGACTGGCAGGGACCGTTCATCTTTGTAAGCCCAGGACAGGGCCTGGCCCAAGGTAGATGCCCACTGAATAATTTTCCAGTTGAATGAATTACTTTTCACTTGGGAATTAACAGCACAAGGAGCTCACCATCCCTAAGACATCTGTGGCCACAGCCCAGCAGAGTGAAGGCCAATGGTGGAATTCCAGGCACTGGGAAAGGGGAGCATGGGGCCTCACTCCAAGCGCTCCACTTGCCTTTTCCTCAGGGATGGGAGCGGTGCAGAGGCTGACGGCGACGATGACGATGGCCGTGAGCCCACAGAGGAGGAGTGCAAAGTAGAGGTAGTGGAAGTCCTTGAGCACGGCCGGCCTGCGGTCCTCCTCCCCGCAGGCTGGGACTGGGTAGCAGAACTCCAGGATCATGCGTAGAAGCCCCACCACCAGGCCAAACAGGAGGCCCCAGAAGGCTCCCTGCGGAAAGAGGGCACACCAGGGGTGGGATCCAGGTGGGAGATCCTCGGAAGCTAAAAGCCACAGGTTGTCACAGTGTGTGCAAGCCTGCCTGCGTGAGTTCCCCAGGAATGCTGAGGTGCTGCCTTATCCTAAAGGCAGGCAGAGTGATACACTGGAAAGGACATGGGCTCCAGAACCAGACAGACCAGGCTCCACGGAGGAACAATGACCAGAGCAGTGACGCGACCTCACTCATGAGCAGCCGTAAGCAGATTACTAAGTACTAAGGATAGGCTGCAGTTCACGGGGTCGCAAAGAGTCGGACACGACTAAGCAACTTCACTTTCACTTTTCACTTTCATGCATTGGAGAAGGAAATGGCAACCCACTCCAGTGTTCTTGCCTGGAGAATCCTAGGGACGGGGGAGCCGGGTGGGCTGCCGTCTATGGGGTCGCACAGAGTCAGACACAACTGAAGCGACTTAGCAGCAGCAGCAGCGAGGATAGATGTTTAATGTTCAACTAGAATGGAATCTTTGTAATCAGTGGGGAAAACCAGGATCTTGCTCCCCAAATTCCTGTCATAATAAATCAGAATTAGAGCACTTCCTTTTTTAAAGAAAAGCTCAATTTTCATATCTTCTATGTAGGACTGTTGGGCCCTAACCTACACCTGTTTCCCAGGTATGTAAGGGTTACAAGGCTTTTATTTTCAAAATATGAGATGTTGGCCCAGTTTCAAAAATTCTGGAATGAGTAGAAACCTCCAGAACTGAACGGAGTCCCAGTGTGCATTCTGGTTATCAGCAAGGGGCCTTGAGCTCTGCAAACAGTAGACCCAGGGGAGGCCTGGCTTAGCTGTCCCACTGAGGGGGCGGGGCCTGGCTTAGCTGCCCCACTGAGGGGGCGGGGCCTGGCTTAGCTGCCCCACTGAGGGGGCGGGGCCTGGCTTAGCTGCCCCACTGAGGGCCTCTGTGGTCTCCTTCCTGATGGCCTTGGGCTCTCACATGGTCCCTGTGCAGTCATGTCTGCAACGTTTCTTACCTCCCCCAAGGTGCAGCTGATGGACTTGGGGCTCTCTTTTCCAGGCTATCCCAGGGAGTGACCAAGGTTACCCTCCTGGTGCCTCCCAGGATCTGTCAGATTTCAGTGCAGCTTCATGAGTGGCACACGTGCACCCCTGTAAGCTCACACTTTGTCTCATCATCCTCTTTGCTGTAAATATGCTGACATGTAGAACCTTACAGTGTTAGAGATCTTCCTGTCCCCATGGGCTTTTACACACACTGACCCTTCTGTCTGGAACACTCTTTCCTCTCCCATTAATCCTTCAGATCTCAGCTCATATGTCACTTTGTGACCCCCTCTCCCAGGCATCCCATAGGTTAGGTGTTTCTGCTTTTTGCTCCCATAGGAGCCATCCTACTTGTGTATATTTTTTTATTGCTCACTTGTGTCGAACTCTTTGTGGCCCTATGGACTGTAGCCCACCAGGCTCCTCTGTTCATGGAATTGTCCAGGCAAGAATATTGGAGCAGGTTGCCAGTTCCTACTTCAGAGAATCTCCCTGACCCAGAGATTGAATCCTCATCTCTTTCATCTCCTGCCTTGGCACGCAGATTCCTTACTGCTCGCACCACCTGGGAAGCTATCCTACTTTGCTGTTATCACATGTTGAATCATCTCTCCTCCCTCTGGCCCAGTGGTGGCAGACGTGAACTCTGTAAACCATTGCACCCCAAGAGCCTCCATAATGGGATTGATGCTTGTTGAGGGAATGAATAAATCTCGACCCGTTGATGTGGATGGGGAGTTAGAAGCCTGGAGAGGGCAGTCAGGTTCTGGACCGAGCAGCTCTCCTGACCCTCTGACGTTCTGGGAGAGACAGGTGCGCTCTGTACTCACAGGCTCTGTGACCCTCTTGCAGAAGATGGCCAGCAGGAAGAGCGCAGTGATGGGTGGGGCCAGGTAGCTGGTGACAGACTGGATGTAGTCGAAGAGCTGCCCACTGTTGGAGCTTTGGATGATGGGGATCCAGAGGATGCTGATGACGACCAGGACCACCACAAACACTCTGCAGGAGAGCACAGGGCGCTGTGAGGGGCGCTCAGGGCAGCACAGCAGGGGGCTGAGTGGGAACTGGCAAGGGAGAAAGGAGAGGAACGTGTGGTCGCTGAGTCAGAGACCGATAGAAGGCCAGGATCACAGATGCCAAGATTACAGAAATTTATATTCGTAAAATCCCAGAACATTAGAATCATAGAATCCAAATAAAACTCTGGAATTTAAAAATTAGATCCCTTAAAGAGGGTGTGTGGACCACTTGCTTTCAGGAAGAAATCCATACCTTTCCCCTTTACCATTGGAGAAGGCAATGGCACCCCACTCCAACACTCTTGCCTAGAAAATCCCATGGTGGGCTGCAGTCCATGGGTTTGCTGAGGGTTGGACACGACTGAGCAACTTCCCTTTCACTTTTCACTTTCATGCATTGGAGAAGGAAATGGCAACCCACTCCAGTGTTCTTGCCTGGAGAATCCCAGGGATGGAGGAGCCTGGTGGGCTGCATACACCTCAGTAAAGGGCCTCTGGTTGAAAAACTGTTCTTGGGTGTGTTGGGTGCAATAGTGAATATTGCCAGGAGATGGCGCCCAATCCCCACTGATTGCTGTAAAACTTGGCAGGTGGGCAGAGATAAAAGGATTCTGTCCTCTCCTCACCTTTCCCTCCCATTCTCTCTCTTTCTGGCCCCAGTAGAGTAGCAGCCACCTAATGGCCTCCCTGCCATTCACTCCCCTCTCATCCTCCACCCATCTGTACAGTCTGTCCTGCACTCAGACCCTTCATTGGTCAGTTCCTGGGCGTAGAGCTGGGGGTGCAAAATTGAGCAGGCATTAGGGGTCCCTTAGGCAGCCGTGGGCAGAAGGCATCATGATGGAAGAGAGTGAGGGCAAAGGTAAGGAGATGGACAAGAGTAAGTTATCTAAACTCAAGTACCATCTACCAGAATGGAGAATGAACATTCAGAAACTCGAGTTATAGGACCTTAAATTATGAAGCGAAGATTTCAGAAAGGTCCTCTTAACTTTATGTAAGCTATAAATCCCCAACCTAGGGAGAAAAAGTAAAAACAGCCACCAAGTTATGTCTTGAAAAGCATAAAATGAATACCTATGAGATAAGGTTCAAAAGTTTCAGCTGAGTGTTTAAAGCTCTGCGTCCTTTGGAGACAAGCTTTCTATGAACATCTCCATCCACCCACGTCCCTCACTGCATTACCTGCGTTTCTGCCTTTCTCTTAAACTGCGTGCACCCTCGGGGCAGGACCATATAAATCACCCCTGTGTCCCCAGCACAAACGTATGATGCAGGATGCCTGCTGAGAGTGAGTCTCATGGGGTGAATGAGTAGTCTTTCTGGTATCCTGGGGTAACAGCCAGAGCTGGTCTGGAAGACACTGGGGGTGAGCTGCTTGCTAACTCCTTCCCATCAATACAGTTCATCTTTCATTGGCTAAATGCTTTGTCAGCTTCTCTCATTTACCCTCTTGATCAGTTCCAAGATAAAGTTGAACAGGCAGGCAGGGAAGAGACGTTTTTCTCCTTATCTGGAGGGAGGTAAATGGTCCGGAGTTGGGGAAGACCTGGGGTAACAGCCAGAGCTGGTCTGGAAGACACTGGGGGTGAGCTGCTTGCTAACTCCTTCCCATCAATACAGTTCATCTTTCATTGGCTAAATGCTTTGTCAGCTTCTCTCATTTACCCTCTTGATCAGTTCCAAGATAAAGTTGAACAGGCAGGCAGGGAAGAGACGTTTTTCTCCTTATCTGGAGGGAGGTAAATGGTCCGGAGTTGGGGAAGAACTTACCTGATGTCAGAGAAAGGTGGTATTAGGACCCAGGTGCTCTGGCTGCCGGGGCAGCAAGTCCTGATCCTTTCTGGGCCTGTTTTACACCTGTGACAAGGGAGGGTGGGGCCTGCTGATATCTGGTCTGTATGATTCTGATGAGGAAGCATCTAGAAACATGACTCTCTGGCCAGATCCACCTTAGTCCTCCTTCCCCTCAGTCCAAGTATTTAACCACCCCTGCATGCCTCCGTGGAAGGCTCAAGGTGGCCCAGATCTAGGGCAGCATCTCCCTAGGTCCCCTGCTTCTTCTGTTGGTTAATGATAAATTCTGGTCTCTAACCAGACTCCTTCAGTCCAGACCTCTTCCTCTACCTTCTTCCCACCTCTCTCATCCAGTCCCTCTGCGTCTGCTCCATCATAGCTGGGCCTCCACTCCACCTCCACTATTTGTTTGATTCATTTCACCTCCACTATTTCTACTGGAGGGTGGGAATAACTCAACTTTCCTCCATAAACCTGCCTTTTTTTCTGTGTCCCCATTCTCAATATTACTATAAACTCAACACCTGCGAGCCCTCTTTGGATCTCTCTCTTTCTTGTCTGTGAAATTCGATCAGTCATTGAGTCTTGCCAATTCTGTCTCACAAATATAAACTAAACCCTTTCTGTCTATCCCTAAAGCCACTGACCCCAGCCAAGCCACCATCACCACCTGGACCACTGGAAATCCCTTAGTAATCATCTCCTTGCCTCCCCATAAGCTGAACCTTCCATATCTTGCCAATTCTGTCTCACAAATATAAACTAAACCCTTTCTGTCTATCCCTAAAGCCACTGACCCCAGCCAAGCCACCATCACCACCTGGACCACTGGAAATCCCTTAGTAATCATCTCCTTGCCTCCCCATAAGCTGAACCTTCCATGTAGAGTGATCCTTCTAAAGCACACATCTGGTCATATGTGTGTGTGCGTGTTAGTCACTCAGTCGAGTCCAACTCTCTATGACCCCATGGACTGTAGCCCACCAGGCTTCTCTGTCCATGGGATTCTCCAGGCAAGAATACTGGAGTGGATTGCCATTTCCTTCTCCAGGGGATCTTCCCAACCCAGGGATCGAAACTGGGTCTCCTGCATTGCAGGCAGATGCTTTACCGTCTGAGCCACTAGGGAAGCGCCTAATCATGTATGCTGGCCTGGAACCCCCGTGACCCTCCACTGCCCCCAGGGTAAAGGCCATGCTACACAGTGGGGCATGGCCACCATGTCCTCCCGCAGAGTCTTCCTTCCTGCTGCATCTGCATCTGTTCAGACTCCACACTCTCTCAACCCTGGGCCTTTGCACAGGCAGCCCTCCTCCCCAGAATGACATTTCCCATGCCCCTCCCCCTTTGTCTGCCTAAGATGTCCCCTGGGACTAAGCTCTATTTCCTCTCCTCTGGAAAACCTTCCTTCACATTCCCCAAAGTGGGTCAGGTGCCTTCATATGGGCCCCTCATCCCCACTGTGTCTCATGCTGGTCACATTGCATTGTGCCTCTCCCCTGGAGACTGCACAGAGTCCTGCCTTTTATCCCTGCTTCTCAGAGCCAGGGCACAGAGCAGCACCTCACAGATGCTGTGAAATCGTGTGTGTGTGTATGTGTGTGTGTTAGGAAGTGGGGTGCAGAAGTAAATAGGAAGTGGGGTGTGGAGATAAATGTTCCCATTTTGTCTGCCCATCCATGTGCATCCTTAATGCAATCAGTCTATCCTGGATAGTGGGTTCTGGATTTTGCTGGAAAGCTGGTGTGAAGCATGCTGCGAGGGAGATGGACTTACCCACAGGCATGAGAGCCATGACCAGCTTGGGGTAGGCAATGTTAGAACATCCCACACGAGCCCCGCAGATCGCTTGGCAGACGTCGGGGTCCACACAGCCCACCTCATCTGCAGAAGTGATGGTAGTTAGACCCAAATTTCCCATGCCTTCTCGGGTTGCCTCAATATGTGCTTTCTGACCCTATAGAAAAAATGTTCACTGGTTACTCTGGCAGGGACCAGCATCTAGAGGGTCCAAGAATAAGCTGATATTTGGGTCTTATGGTTTATAGGTATCGTAAATCTCTCAACCACATACCACCCTACAAAGCCTGATAGACTCCTTTAGATTTTAGGCCTTTTATTTTAACAAATAGTAAATATCATTACAAGGCACCATGAGTGCTCAGTTTGTCTTTTCCTTATAAAGAGAAAGCTGGACTTTAAAATGCCATTCAGATGCAAGTTTCTTCTACTGAAATACATACTGTATGTCAGACCCACGAAGCCCAACATATTTACTATGTGTTCCTAATAGAAACAGTGTGTGTGGTCCAGTATTGCCGGGAGAGGGACTGGCTCTTACCTGGGTACAGGGCCCGGCTGATCATGCCGGGCATGACGATGAAGAACATGGGCAGGATCTTCAGGTAGCCCCCCAGCACGGAGCCCCCCTTGGCATGGGACAGACTCTTGGCAGATAGAGACCTCTGCACAATGACCTGGAAAGGCGGCAGGGCAGGCGTGCCATTTGGGCTGGCTCGGGCTCCACTCAGCACTGGTGAGCCCTGGCATGGCTGCTGACTGTGCCCCACACCCAACCCCCCGCCCTGAGCCAGTCCCAGCCCTCTGTGCGTCAGCGCACACGGTGTGCCCACAGGAGCCCTCCCAGTCGGTGGCGAGCTGGCCGAGCTTGGCGAGGGCGTCACCTGGTCAGTGCACCAGCACCAGGTGGCCAGCACCGTGAGCCCGAAGATGAGGCCCGGCCAGGGCAGGTCCCCGCGCACAGGGTCCCGGAGCATGTGGAAGGCGTCGGGCCGGGGAAGGTGACAGCTGGTGTTGGGGACTGTGATGTTAGGGAGGGCCTGGTTGTACCGCTCCTCCAGGCCCGGGTACCACCCTACCTCCCGAAAGCCTGCAGGGAGAGACCTCAGTGAATGAAACAGGCTTGTCACCTACCCCCACCCCCAAATCCCAGTCCCGTGTGGGATCCCTGAGCTTGGAACCCATATGGGACTTGGAGATGAGAGAAGAAAGAGGGGCTCAGGCTCAAGAGCCCTGGTTTTGTGTAGAGAGAATCCTGTTCTTTGGGAGCCCTGCCTGGAGTGAGGAATGGCTCTGTGCTCTGCAGACTATGGAGGTGACATCCAGAGCCAGATCAGAGAGGAGTTTAGGTGGGCAGGAATGTACTCGGGCTTCTTCCTTACCCAGAAACATGAGGACCAGGGCTCCCCCGACCATGATCACGGTCTGCAGAGTGTCTGTGTAGATCACGGCCGTGAGGCCCCCTGGGGACCCAAGGAGAGGGCTCGTCAGCACCAGCAGGGCCTTCCTCTCGGGGCGCCTGCCCTGTGCTCAGCCACACTGGGGAGACCAGAGAACACGCGGGGCCCTCAGCCAGTGGACTCTGGCCTCTGCCTTCCCCGCCCCTCGTGTTCCTCCAGTCCGCCCGGCAGGTGAGGCTGGTCATGGTCCCAGGCCCTCAGGTCCTGCTCTTTCTGTCCTCGGCTGTGCTTTTGTGATATACCAAGTCCCGTCCTTGGCGGTGCTGTTAGCTCCCCCAGGAGGCCTCCCTCCTTCCTCCCCACCCCAGGACCCATTCAAATTCCCCCACACCTTAGCCAGCAGGAAGTCTGCCTGAGCCCACATCTTGGGCATTCAGGCCTGCGTGAGGGGCTCTGGAGGAGACAGGAGAAGGCAGGCCTGTGGCTGTTGTCCGGAGCAGCCTGTGGTGACTCTGGCCCAGGGGGCAGTCCCCCATTCATCACCCAGGTCCCTGCTGTCCATCTTTCTCTGTGTCTCCTAGCGTCTCCTTCCCTGGCTCTCTCGGGCCGGCTCTGCTTCCTCCTGTTTCTTCCCTTCTGACTCCCCTTTTCTCTGATGCCCTGTGTCTTTCCATCTGATTCATTGTGTCTTTCCATCTTTTCCTCTGATTCTGCATCTCTGCCTGCCTCTCTCTTTCCCCCTTCTGCCTCTCTTTCTCACTCTCCCAGTCAGTTTTCACTCTGTCCCTCCCTGGACCTCTGTGCCCCTGCTGTCCGGAGCTTCCCATTCCACCTCTCCCTGTCTCTGTTCCTGGCCCCTGCACCCGACGTGACCTCCCCTTGGCCCTACCTGTGATGGTGTAGACAGCCGTCACCACCAGCAGGGTCACCGTGGAGAGATAAAGGTTCCAGCCCAAGGCCATCTGGATGAAGAGGGCTCCAGAGAAGATGTCAGTCTGCAGAGACAGGGACCCAGGAGTCCAGGTTACCCGAGGCCCTCCGTGTGGCCACTAGGGAACGTCTCCTTCCTGTTCAGTGATGCCAGGTGCTGTCGGCCCTCAGAGCACAGTGAGGGTGAGCCTTAAGTGACGTGCTTGGGAGGATGGGCTTGGCCTGCGGACACTGAGGAGCTGCGGGGATTGCAGCGCAGAGGAGCGCGCAGTTCTGAGCCTGAGAGCCCTGCGATCCAGCTGCGCTCCCAGGGGCGTGTGCTGGCGGTGAGAGAACGGAGTAGCACACTGAGGAAGTGAGGCAGGAGGGGGGGTCAGGAGGAAGAGGCCACTGGGGGAGAGAGTGGGAACCCAGAGGGCCTGCAACTGCTCCCTGAAAGAGCACCAGCCCACTCAGACCTGATGGGGGCCCCGGGTGACCTGATAGGGCAGGAGCCCCAGTGCAGATGGTGCAGATCCTGGACACCCACGTGCTGAGCTGTATTGGAGGACCTGGGGTCACAGCCTTGGCCTGAGCTGATTTAGGGTTGCTTACAAGCACTGGTGGAAAAGAGGCTGTAGTTTTTCCAGCCCTGGACTCAGCACATGCTTGCTGATCCCTTTCCCTGAGTGTTCCATGATCCATGACAGGGGCTGCAACATGACAGAGCCGCAGGGGACCTGGAATGGGCCGCGGGGCCCAAATGCCAGTTCCAGCCCCACAGCTAGTGCTCTGTGTGGACCTTTGCAAGTCGTCTGACGTGAGCTTGTCTTCCGAGTTTGCATCAATAGAAAAGGAATACATCCTTTTTAATGGTAACATTCTCAGTGCTGAATGAAGACTAATTTAATGGGAAGATAAACGAGTGAATGAACTTGAAATTGTGAGTTCTTTGGATAGAGGGGTGGTTATTCACTCAACAAACATTTATCGTCCATCTCTAATTACCCTGCTGTTGGGGTTGGGGGGCGGGGAGCGTGTGATGAAGCGGTGTGAATTCATCCTCCATTTCTATTATCCTTCCTCTAGCCATCTAGCCATCCATCCGTCCATCTATTCACTTATCCATCCATCCATCCATCCATCCATCCATCTATCCAGCTATCAATTTATCCATCTGTACATACATATAGCAACGATGTGCTGTGCCCTCTACTAAGCATTT
This sequence comes from Madoqua kirkii, assembly GCA_006408675.1. Lineage (NCBI taxonomy): Eukaryota > Metazoa > Chordata > Mammalia > Artiodactyla > Bovidae > Madoqua > Madoqua kirkii. The sequence continues at coordinate 30,949 of SJYC01151268.1, read as the reverse complement.
TCAGAGCAACATGATATGGCCACATGGGACAGGTACTCACTGAAATCTTGGTGAAGATGTAGAGGATGAGAGAAAGGACAGACATGTACACCTGGATCCTCTGGCCCCCGAATCGCTTCTTCAGGTACTGCGGCATTGTGACCACACCGGCTGCAATGTACACGGGGACGAAGATCCAGCCAAGGGCCAGAAGCAGCCAGGTTGCCTGGGAGAATGGGGATAAAAAGGGATCCATGTTCTTTATGCAGATGGAGGAGGGGTGGTCCATGCAGAGAAGAGCCCTGGGCAGGGAAGTAAGGGACCGGAGGCCTGATTTCAGTCCTGTGTGACCTCTGATAAGGTCCATCAGGACTTGGTTTCCTTATCTATAAAATGGGTTCTCCATTTACCGTGCAGCCTCCCCAAGCACCTTCGAGGTTTCTCTCAGCACTAAGGTCAGGGAAAGGGTAGGGTAGAGTGGGTTAGGACCCCCTCTATCCCCGAGAATCTTCCAGGCCATTTTCCTTACATTCCACTCAAAGCCACCCACAGCAAGACCTCCAGCAGCCCCCGTCCCAGCCAGGCCGATGAACAAGCCGCTGCCCACATTGCTGGACATCAGAGATGCTCCGATCTGCAAAGCACAAGTGGGGTCAAGGGTCAGTTTTCACCTGAATCAATTTGCAGTCAGGATTATGAGCTTCAGGATCTGGGATGGAGGCAGAGAGAGCAGAACCTGAACTCATAAATGTGAGATCAGAGGGAGGAGAGGAAATTGGGGAGCAATGAGGAGGCTGAACAGAACAGACACATATTAGGCACTTACTGTTTGCTGGTACTGTGCTGGGCAGTTTATATGCACTAATACACTTAATCTTCAAAAGTATTTGGAGGGAGGGGTACTAATCTTTCCACTTTACAGAGGAATGAGTTAATGTTAGGAGAAATGAAGTCACTGCCTCCAGGACACCCAGGCATTTGAGAGGCAAAGTGGGAAAGAAGAAAAGACATGGAAAGCAAGGTCCATTAAGGAGCATGAGGCTCTGCTCTGGGGCCATGGGTTTAACGGCCTCTGGAGAGAAGGCTAAAGGGAGAAGGGGAGTCCCCCTTGAGAGGATGGGGGAGGCCTTCTGCCTCCAGGGAAGGAGCCACGGGGGCTAAGCACAGGGTGGGCCAGCCTCTGAGTTAATTTTTCTCCTGGAGGCAGCCAACTACTCCAAGGCAGTGCTGTTAGATAATGCTAACAGTCATAGCGGTTCATACACAAGCAGCATTGCCAAGTGCCAGGTTCTATTCTAAATATAGCAACTCACTGACTCCCCATGACAACCCCAGGAGGAAAGTTCTGTTATCATCCCCATTGTTCTCAGGGAGACTGAGGCACAAGTAAATAACTTGCTCAAGTTGCAGGACTAATCAGTGACAGAATGAGGATTTCGACCCTGGCTATCTGCTCCAGTAACCACTGCTTGACAGGTGCTAAGCAGCTAGTAAGCATTTGTTAGTGTTATCTTTTATTACTAGACAGGATCATTATTGGTAAGAGGAGGGGCTACGAGCTAGAGGGGAAAAGCCAGTCTTGGCCCCTGTGTCACCTTAATAAAATTATGGTGCTGGGCAGCAGAAAGTGAGAAGGGGAAGTACTGAGCCATTCGGAGAAGAGGCAGCTGTGCAAAGGCACAGAGATAATGACCCGTCTGACCGAGCTGAGGACTCTGAGCCACCCTGCCGCCCGCGCATACTCCCTCCCTCTGTCTGGTGGTCCTGGGATGCTGCGGCTGGGCTGGACCCCTGGCCAGAGCACACAGCACTGGACCTTAACCCAGGCTGCTCTCGGGCCAGCAAGGTGCCTTCACCCCGCCCTGCCCAGGGCTCCTAACTCGTCACTCAAGGGGACACCCACAGGGTCATCAGGGGACCCACATGGCCCCTCTGAGACTAGGATGCTGCTGCTCCCTCTGCTCTTATCTCCCAGCCACACTGCTCTCAGGACACAGGGAGGGGAACCAGGCACTTCTCGGGACTGGCTGAGTAGGGAAGCAGGCAGCTGTTGGACAGTTATCACCAGAAACACACATTCCAGTGGGGCAGAGGGACCAAGAGTCCTCATCTGTGGCTGGTTCCACCCCAGCTCAGACTGAAGCTGCTCTCACTGCAGGTGGCTCAGCTCCAGCCCTGTCCCCCAAGGAGGGCGCCCCACATCCTCTTTCCCACGGGGTGCACATTCCCAGGCCTGGCTCCACCTCCATCTTTGGGGAACCCTGTCCTGCTCCAAAGCCTTGACTTTCCTCACACCCCAGAGCTCTGTCCTCTGCAGGACTGAACATCCAGGCCAGCCCCTGCTCACCCTCCTGGATGGACCAGAGAAGACATGCTGGTCCTCTTCTGTCCTTCTCACAGGCTCACTTCCAGGGCTGCAATTTAGGGCTGGGGGTGGGGCACGAGCTGAGCAGAACGGTCTCCACGGGGTTCTCGTTATTCTGGTGAGCGGGTGCTGGCAGCACCAGTGACCCTGCCCCTGTCCCTGTGAGCTGCCAGGCCCACAGCCCCCACATCCCTGGGGATTCTGTCATACTCCTGCCTGCACCTCTGCTTGTCTCAGACACCGAACCTTCCAGAGAGCCCTGTGGGCCTCCTGGGCTCCTCTGCTCTTTGGGTGGGGAGGCTGGTGAGAAGACAAGGGTATGAGTATGTGTGTGTGTGTGTGTGTTCATGCACACACATGCCATGTGTCAGGCATGCCCGGGCACGTGCCCAGCTTCAGTGGTCCTTGGGTGGACTTCTGCACTGTTAGTTTTGAGGCAGGGCTCACCTCCCTCCTTATTTCAGGAAGAGGAAGCTGGCCTGGATGACTAAGAGGAGCAAGTAAGGAGGCTTCCTGAACTGCAGTATTTATGTGTCAGTTTCCCAAGAAAATCTTTCCTAAGCCCACTTCCACTGTCCAGAAGATAGAGGTCTCCTCCGTGCGCTCACAGGCCCCATGCTCCCCTCCGGCTGAGCAGCCATCAAGTTTTTTATGAGTCTGTCTTCCTGGTTCAGCTCTGAGCCCCTCTAGAATGGGAACACTCTGGGTGGGCTCTGTGGGTCCAGCATCCTGCCCAGAACCCACACGTAGGAGGTGCCCAGTGGACGTGGGTCCCAGCTGTGCACTTGCAATGTCTCTCAGGTTGCCAGGTGTCTCTGGGCCTGAGGGAAGGAGTCCAGAGCCAGGAAACGCCTCGGAGGCTGTAGCCTTGGTCCAGGTTGAAGAAGATGAGGTGGGACTGGGAGGTGGGGGAGGACAAGGAGGAAGGTGAACTCACCGGCCACCAGCTCATGGACCTCCCCGCCAGGAAGTAGCCGCCGATGGTCCCTCGGCTCGCACGAATGGATGACTGGAAAGGAATCCGCAAGAGTGAGGAAGTCCTGAGTCTCTCCAGGCTCTGCCCTCGGCCCAGATTCCCTGCCCTTTGGTTGCTGGCACTGTGGGGATATGGGGTGGGAACCGAGGCTGGAGGTTTCACCATCTTTAAGCTATGGGGCTTTGGTGGGGTCAGCTGCTCTCTCTGGGCCACCTTGCTCATCACCTTGCCCACCAGGACTGGTGCGAAGAACAAGGGAGCTAATGGAGGAAGGGGTGCTGGGTTGGAGGTGGGGCAGGGTATGTGAAATGCCCTACTGAATGCATGGCACTGTGCATGTGCCCAGATTATTGGCATGTCCTTGTGTGCCCTATCCTGCCCTCCACCCCATCCAAATATTCCTTCAGGACGTGAGTTGGGATCTCATCCTCGGGCTACCATGGTGAGGAGACCACCCTGCTCCCTCCACCCAGCAAGACTCCCATCCTGGGGGCTGGGAAGACACAAAGCACTTAGTCCCCAGGCAGAGGCAGGGCTCTTCTAGGAGTGGGAAGGGGGGGTCTCCTGCCCCTGCCTCAAGTCAGATCACATCACTGAGGCCCACCTAGGACCCTGGAGCAAACCCTGTCCTGCACCGGGAAGGGGTCAGTGGCTACCTTTTTGAAGAATTACTCTGAGGGCTGAAAGGGAGTGAGGAATGAAAGAACTTTCTCTCAAAATTCAGAAAGTGAGACAGGGTAGAGGGTAGGGGGGATAAATTTAAAGCCATTACTAAGATGTGAGAGTTGGACTATAAAGAAGGCTAAGTGCCAAAGAGTTGATACTTTCGAATTGTGGTGCTGGAGAAGATTCTTGAGAGTCCCTTGGATTACAAGGAGATCAAACCAGTCAATCCTAAAGGAAATCAACCCTGAATATTCATTGGAAAGACTGATGCTAAACTTCCAATACTTTGGCCACCTGATGGAAAGAGCTGACTCATTAGAAAAGACCCTGATGCTGGGGAGGATTGAAGGCAGGAGGAGAAGGGGATGGCAGAGGATGAGATGATTAGATAGCGTCACTGACTCAACGGACATGAGTTTAAGCAAACTCTGGGAGATAGTTAAGGTCAGGGAAGCCTGGCATACTGAAGTCCATGGGGTCACAAAGAGTCGGACATGACTTAGTGACTAAACAAATTAAGATGCTGAAGACAATAAGTGTCTGGTTGGGTCTACAGACATCAGAAATGCCTGAAGGACTGGAAAAAAAGAAGGGAAATTGAAAGAAGCATCTCTTCCCCTAAGAGAAAGGCATATATTACTCGGTAGGGCAGGACTGCTGTACAGGCCTGAGGCTTGCCAAGCCTTTGCTTGGACTTCCTGTGTCACCCCTGGTCCTCGGGAAGGACAGATGAACAGGAAGAATTTACATTACAGATGAGGAAACTGGGGTCCCCGAATGGGAAGCAATCTGTCCAAAGTCATGAAGGGAAGAAGCTGGTGCTTCTCATGACCGTGGTCTCCTGGGAGCCAGCGAGCCTGTTTTCTTCCTCACACATCTTGGGAAGCAGGGACTGCTTGTTCCACTTTACAGATGAGGAGACTGAGGCCCAGAGAGGGATCTTGGCCTTGCCACAGCTGTGTAAGTGGCCAGCTGGGACTCAGATCCCTCTCTGCCTCACGGTGAAGTCTAAAGGTGCTGGCATTTCCGCCCATTGCTGCGGAGACAATAGGGGTCATTCATTGCTGCAGGCTGTGTGTTGGGCACTGTGCCAGATCCTTAAATGTGTCATGTTCCTAAAGCAAGTATTCCTCTTTATTCTCAGTGGGTGAGAAAACTAAGGCTCTGTAGTATATTCCCAGGACCACGCTGCCCTAACTCATAGATTTGGCAGCTGAACTCAAGGCTCCATGGCCTCCAAGCCTGGCCCCCATACATGGCACCGAGGCTCCGGTGAACACTGGAGACCAGAGCCCATTGGGAGCCACCCGTCTCTCTTCCCATGCGCACACTTGCCCCAGCTCTTTTAGGAAGCTCAGCTCCATGCCAAGATGCTGCCCAGTGGAGGGTGTGGTAGAGCCAGGAGTCAAGCACTCACAGAGTCGGGGATCCAGGCATGAGGAAGATGGCAGGAATGGGACTCAGGGGGCCAAGGGTGCATGGGGTCAAAGGCATCAGAGGCACAGAGACAGGGAGTTCAGAGATTGGGGTTCAGGCCTGGCCTGCCTCGGGCTCACTGTGTGAGCTCAGACAAGTCACAGCCTTCTCTGGGCCTCAGTTGCCCATCTCTAAATGGAGAGGTTGACAAGGTAATCCCCCCTTAAAGTCCTTATCCAGTGGTCCCTATGCTTCCCAGACATACCTGCCTCTGCCCATCCCTGTCCCCAGCTCTACAATTGGCTGCAGATGAGAGCCTCTCTCTGCCTCTTCTGCCAACCTCCAACCTCCAGGCTACTCACCCAGATGCCTACTCCGATGACAAAGACAAAGTAGACGACTAGGACGGCGATATCGTAGGCGTGCAGGCTGACTCCGGGACCCGGCACCGAGCGTGGGACTGTCGTAGTGCTGACCCCATTTCCCGAATCTCCAGGCCCCATTGCTGCCAGCTCCGAGCTCATCTGCCAGTCAGTCACAACCAGACTGGACTTTGAGGTGCTCCTGGCTTCATTCCTTTCCTGTAATGATTAAACAGGCCTGAGTACCATTGGCCACTGAGCCATCCCTGAGCCCCACTGGCACATAAAGTCCTGATACTCCCGCCCCTTTCTCCTAACTGCCAGCCCCAAGCCTCTCCCTTTCCCTGCAAACACACACACACACGCACATGCACACACACACACTCCTACCCCTAAGAGGAGCAGGAGCAGGAGTCGGAGGAAAAAAGCAGGGTCCTGGAGACCTGGACTGGGGAGGGGGTGGGAGACTTCAGAATCAAGATGCTCAAGGTCATGCTTATGTGGAGAGGGAGCCGAGGCCCAGGAAGGGAAAGGGACCCTGGCAGTAAAGGTGAAGCTGGGCCTGGAGTTGGGGTGTCTTAATGGTCAGATCCATGCACAGGGAGAAGAGGGGTCTGCTGTGATCCTTGCAAAGGGTCCACCATATCACGTGCTCCTACCTCCAACACACCCAGGTGTCATTTTCCTTTGTTCAGGATGTAAGAAACAGGCCTGGGCAGAGACATGGTTTCCTCCAAGCTACAGAGCAAGGCTACAATCCACAGGCTGCTCACATCAGTTGCTTGAGACAGTTGCTTTCCGATTCTCACTCCCGGCATCCTGTTTATCCCATGTGGTGTTGTTTAGACGCTAAGTCATGTCCGACTCTTTTGCAACCCCATGAACTGTAGCCCACTAGGCTTATGTGTCCGTGATTTATGTGTCTTATGTGATTTTCCAGGCAAGAATACTGGAACAGGCTGCCAGTTCCTTCTCCAGGGATCTTCCTGGCCCAGGGATCAAACCTGCGTCTCCTGCACTGGCAGGTAGATTCTTTACCACTGAGTCACCAGGGAAGCATGTGTAGTTGTAAACGGAAGATCAGTCCCCTTACTGCTGGCACCTGCAGCCTGAGTCTCCCTTGGCCTTCAGGATGTGCCCTCATGGAAGATTCTAGAGCCCAAAGTTCTGCTTGAACTCTGGGCCAGCTATTCCCACTAGCCTCATGAACTTGTTCTCTGAGGTCACTACCCAAAATTTCAATCCAGTGAGACAGCTCACCTCTCCTGTCTCCCTGTCCCCATGTGCTTGGATTTGCCCAGCTCCTCCCCAACCTTCTGCTCTCTGCTCGCCTCCAGCATCCACAGGGCCCATGGTGAGCAAACACATTTCTGTCCTCAAGCTCATCACTGCTAACCCGCCATCCTCTGTCATAGTGACCAGTTTGTGCCACGGCAGCTTCATCCTTGGTCACCTGCTCTTGTGGAAGCTCTTCCTTCTCCCGAGCCCCTGGAGCTGGGGTCAGAACTCAGCGTGTGCTTCCTCGTTCCTACACTGCACACGTGCCACTCCCAGCAGGGCCGTGCCGACCAGGTCTCAGTCTGTTCTGTGACCTCCATTATCATCGTTTCTTGGAAGTCCTCTCTGACTCCCAGTCTGGGGAATGTCCACAGTCCCAGCCTGCAGCCCTGTCTATCTCCCTGAAGGTACTTGTCAATTTAGAGCGTGTCTCTCTTAGGTGTGGAACCTGTGTATCTCAGTCACATTTGTGTCCCCAGTGATGGGCAGGATCAATGCACTGAGAGTGGAAACTGTGTCTAACACATGGTGTTGGGGCGAGGAGGTGGGCCGGGGGCAGGGGCAGGGGAAGGAGTGAACAGCAGTGATGCTTTCAGGGGACGGCTTGCAGTGTGCCTGGCGCAGAGTCTGCAGGGAGACTGCGGGAGGCCAGAGGAGACATGGTGTTGAGACTGGTAGTTTAGAGAACCCCCTGGGGCCAGCATGGCGTGGATGGGGCTGAGGAAGCTGGCACAGAGGTTCAGGCAGAGAAGGCCACCTAGTTGAAAGGATAGAGAGCGCAGGGTTTGGGCTGTTCTTACTGAGCTGGAAGCATGCAGACCTTTGTGGCTTCCTCTCCCCTGGAGTCCCTGCCCCACCTGTGATGCCAAGGTCCAGAATCCTCCAGGTCAGGGCCCCCAGCCCTTGGCAGACGTTCCACTCAGCTCCCAGCACCTGCAAACACTTATCCCTGAAATGGAGCTCTGGGTAAGAAGCAGCCCTGGGTTTGTTCAAATCCTAAAGGGACTGACTAACCAGCGACACCTTTGACTGAGGGAGTGAAGCTCTAAAGGTGAGATCCTGAGCTTGAGAATGAAATGCTGATGCAAAGGGAGCTCTCAGAGCCCAGAGCCCTGTCCATACTGTGGAAGCTGAGTTTTCCATGTGGAAGGAAACCCCCTTTCATGCTGCTGCCTGGACATCCCATCTCCTTGGGGTGCTCCCAGGCCCAGGAAGAAACCAGGGCACATGGTGTTATTCTTCTGGTTGGCGCCACCCCGGCTACTTGCAAGTTCTTCCTGAAAAACCACTCTCAGCAGCTGACCTTCCTGCCAAGAACTTCCTCTTCCAGAACAAGAGGAGGTAAGGACTAATATCTACCAGCACATGGCAGAGGATTTGTGTAGCTCACAATCCCAGTACAATCACAATTTTGTATTAACTGAATGAGCTGGTTTTCTCGTCCCTGTTTTACAGGTGAGAGGCTGTTTCATTGGTGATGTCCTGTAACTGTGGCTTGTCTGGATTCTAAATTCAGGCCTGACTGACTCTAAAAGCTGGGCTGCATCACACAAACCTTTTTGTTCTAGTTCTGTGTCTACAGGGAGAAAGATGGAGGTTTCTCCCTTCTCAGGGTGGGTAAGAAACTGCTTCATTATTTCCCTTCCTGTAGGGGCTCTGAGAGAGGAAGGAGCCCCCCTGGGTCTGGGTCCTGATTCCAGAGACCTGTCAGCCCCCTTCCTGCCACCCTGCCCTCAGCCACCCTTCTTCCCCCGGCCACCTCTGCCCCCTTCCTGCCAGTGTCCTAGCCCTCAGCCCACGTGGTCTGGTGAGGCTATTGTTTTTTCACCTGCTCCTCTAAATTCAAATTCAATTGCAATCCCGTTTAACTGGTCCCAGTCGCTCCCTGAGCACACTCTGGGCCAGGCCCCTTGTCAAGGCTGTCCCATCACACAACTCCAGGGGGCACCATTCCCAAGAATGCAGTGTCAGTGGTACCTGGGGCAGTGGCTATGCTCTGCATTGAGCAGAGAGAGGAGAGCAGGCCCGATCCTGGAGGAGGGGCTGTGATGGAGGAGAAAATTACGCCATCTCTGCAGGCCAAGGGAGGCACTAACCTCTTCACAGGGCCTCCCGCTCCAGCCACCAAAGGACCGAGTCATTTGGACTGCGCCCAGGTCCAGATCACACCTGTTCCCAGGTCCCAGTAGGATGGGGGCTCATGTAAGGAGGTAAGGACTAATATCTACCAGCACATGGCAGAGGATTTGTGTAGCTCACAATCCCAGTACAATCACAATTTTGTATTAACTGAATGAGCTGGTTTTCTCGTCCCTGTTTTACAGGTGAGAGGCTGTTTCATTGGTGATGTCCTGTAACTGTGGCTTGTCTGGATTCTAAATTCAGGCCTGACTGACTCTAAAAGCTGGGCTGCATCACACAAACCTTTTTGTTCTAGTTCTGTGTCTACAGGGAGAAAGATGGAGGTTTCTCCCTTCTCAGGGTGGGTAAGAAACTGCTTCATTATTTCCCTTCCTGTAGGGGCTCTGAGAGAGGAAGGAGCCCCCCTGGGTCTGGGTCCTGATTCCAGAGACCTGTCAGCCCCCTTCCTGCCACCCTAGCCCTCAGCCACCCTTCTTCCCCCGGCCACCTCTGCCCCCTTCCTGCCAGTGTCCTAGCCCTCAGCCCACGTGGTCTGGTGAGGCTATTGTTTTTTCACCTGCTCCTCTAAATTCAAATTCAATTGCAATCCCGTTTAACTGGTCCCAGTCGCTCCCTGAGCACACTCTGGGCCAGGCCCCTTGTCAAGGCTGTCCCATCACACAACTCCAGGGGGCACCATTCCCAAGAATGCAGTGTCAGTGGTACCTGGGGCAGTGGCTATGCTCTGCATTGAGCAGAGAGAGGAGAGCAGGCCCGATCCTGGAGGAGGGGCTGTGATGGAGGAGAAAATTACGCCATCTCTGCAGGCCAAGGGAGGCACTAACCTCTTCACAGGGCCTCCCGCTCCAGCCACCAAAGGACCGAGTCATTTGGACTGCGCCCAGGTCCAGATCACACCTGTTCCCAGGTCCCAGTAGGATGGGGGCTCATGTGGACAGATTGGAGACTTAATTCCAAGAAGAAAGAATTGCCATCCCTGGTGGCTCAGAGAATAAAGTGTCTGCCTGGAATGCAGGAGACCAGGGTTCGATCCCTGGGTCAGGAAGATCCCCTGGAGAAGGAAATGGCAACCCACTCCAGCACTCTTGCCTGGAGAATCCCATGGAGAGAGGAGCCTGGTGGGCTACAGTCTATGGGGTCGCAAAGAGTCAGACACAACTTCACTTTCTTTCACTTTCACTTAGTGGGGTAAGATTGAGAAAGATGATGACAGAGACCCAAGGATGGAGAAAGAAGAGGAAAGAAAAAGAAGGAAGTAAAAACACTCATCACTAAATGATCCCTATCAGACACCTACCTGCACAGCGCAGCCTGGAACCTCCAGAGCTCAGTGTCTTGGCCTCGGCTCTGGGCAGAAGCTCCCAAAACCTAATGTGACTCTGACCTACCTTCTGACAACTCAAGTCCAGGACGCAGACCAGCCTGGCTCCTCCCTGTGGTGATGAAATCTCACTCCAGCCCACTGGGCCCAGGGTTCTGAGGGAGAGTGCTTGTCCTTACTTCCTGATGTTGAACTTGAGAAATAGATCTTGTCCTGGACTTGGTTCTCTCCCTGCCCCCAGGGTCAGATCTGAAGCCTACAGCTCAGAGTTAGCTGCTGCAGCTACCGTTGTCCCCACATGCCTGATAACAGGTTTCTTAAGAGGAGGGGTGGGGCCGACAGTTGGCAACTGGGGCTTTGTCTGGAGCGTGGAAGAAGGTCTTGACGTGGGGCCACAGCCCATGCGCAGATGTGACCGGCACATGCTTGTGCTGCTTGCTGAGCTCCCGGCGGGGGTGGGGGTGGGGAACCCACATCCCTGAAGTAGCAGAGCCAAGACTCGGAGTCAGAGTATGAGTCCCGGGTCTGCTGCTCACTAGCTTACCTGTGACAGGAGAATCATTTAACCCACCAAGGCCAAGCTTTTGCATCTGCAAAGTGAGGCAGTAATATGTACCTCTTAAAGAGTTGGGATTATTATGTGAGGTAATGTGTATGCAATGAGATGTTGAAATGGGATAGTTTCTATCTCAGTTTTGGCTGAGGTCCAATGAAAGAGGACAGTATAATAGGGGCCGAGTATCCTCCCTGGAATTCTAGAAGTGAGTCAGGACACCCGGGAGTCATGCCAGGGAGACCATGGCAACAGCTAAGCTCAGGGCACCCGCTGCCCCAGCCCCAGACACTCCCTCGGCACTAACACTCACCCTGAGGTCTCACTTGCCCTGGAGCTCCTGGCCCGTGACTGAGCCCAGATGGCTGGCCCTTTCCTGCAGGAGGTGTGGCTCAGGTAACGGCATTTTTGGCTGGAGGACACTCCATGGGCCAGCTGAAATTTTGTTCTAGCTGAGCTAGAATTCCATGGCAATTGCTTTGCAAAAAGTTGTTGGAGTGATCTGGTGACCCTTCCCGCTTCTCCTTTGGCAAGGAGTGGAGGGGGTCTCTTTCACCATCTAGTGAAAATGAGAGAAGAGTTTCGGAGGGTCTGTGCAGAACTGTATGTGTGTCCAAGATGGTCTAGACTCAGGGCATCGAGAAAGGAGGAGAGACACCAGCAGGATAGGCCAGGGTCTGGAGCGCTAAAGCTGGACAGCTCCCACTGTCAGGAGACTGCAGAGGATTTCTGCTCGGGCACCAGGACTAGGGTGGGTGTTTAAGGCCTTGGCTGCAAGCCCTTGCGCTTCCTGCTCCTCCAGGGAGTCTGCTGACTGACAGATCCTCCCCTCCCCTCCTCAGGCTGCTCTTTGCTGCCCTTCTAGTGGCCAGGTTGGGGGGCCATGCACTCCGCATCAGAGCACTGCCCACTCTGGGCTTTTCCTGGCTATGTCCCCAGCTAGGGTGACAACAGCTCTGATGGGCCACGGTGAGCTAAGACCCTGAACAGCCTGGGGGCTCCCCAAGGACTCAGTGAAAGGACCACAAGCAAGTTAGAGTCCTTGCTCAGAGAATTCCAGTCACGGTCCAAGGTCAGGAGGCAAGTGAGTGGTGGAGCAAGGCTTGAGCACAGTATCCCGACATCTAAGCTGGACTTGCTCCTGCACTGGACTCTGAGAGACTCTCCAGCCCATTCCCACTGCTCCAGTCCCCAGCTAGGCCCCACGCCGGCCAGACAGGACCAGGCCCCTCACCTGGATTTTATTCCACAGCTAGAAGCCTGATCACCTGTGGGGAGCTGTCAGCATTACATGCCAACAGCTGGAAAGGAGTCTCACTGAGGGAGAGATTTGCCCCTTGTAAGGCATCACCAACTCAATAGACGTGAATCTGAGCAAACGTCAGGAGACAGTTAAATGACGGGGAAGCCTGTCATGCTGGAGTCCATGGGCTGCAAGGAGTTGGATACAACTTAGCTACGGAACATCAGCAAGAAGGCGTGGGATGCTTGCTCTGTTAGACCCCATAGTGTGAAGCTTAGACTCTGACACTCTGGCTGGTTTGCGGCATTTACCCCTCCTCTCCTTTCCCTGCGGAACTTTTCTCTGAAAGTTTACCTGCTTCGGTAGGGCTCCTGGCTCCCCTGTGCTGATGCTGGCAAGTGTGATGCAGGAAAAAAATTGCCTCTGATTCATGCAGCAAATGGAGGTGTACCATATCTCAGTGGTCTCACCAAGCCTATTAGGTTTCAGGAAAGCCATCTGTCCTGGGAGGGCTATCTAAGCAGTCACTGACCCCAATCAGCCATTGATCAATAACGATCAGTCAGTCATCAATTAGTTTTAAATTATCATCATTCACTAAGTTTCTACTGTGCATCCAACCCTGTGCTTGGCCTGTGATTGGCAGAAATAAAGCAGATCTTAGATGCCTTCCTTTAAGGAAATTCAGCTGAAGAGCTCGGAGGTGGAGACAGAGAGTAAGGATGAGGGATTTGAAGTAAGACGGGTGGGTCTTAGTGACAGTACTTCAGCTTATCAACTGTGTAACTGTGCACAAGTGAATTCACTTCTTTTAGGCTCAGTGTTCAGCATCCCTGGCTTGCTTGTGAATACTACGGAGAGAAAACGAAACAATTTGCCCAGCTCTGCATCCGTGGGAAATGCTCTGTTGGTGGTATCAAGTGCAGGATGAATGCACACAACTATAACTATTTAAATTGAGATAGGGATTTAGAGGTGGGAGATAGTCATGTGTGAATTCTAAGATCTAGGCTTTTAAAGCGGGTGATTCAGACTGGGATGAGTCTGGGCCTGGGCCCCTGAAACTTTTCAGAATGTGAAGTTCAACAGATGACCACAGGGAGGAGACATAGGACAAATTTTAGCATCTTGCATTCCACCATCCTGGGCAGAAAAACCCAGGATGTTGAACTGAACTGTTGCTCAGTTGCTCAGCTCAGCTCTTTGCCACCACATGGGCTGCAGCACAAAAGGCCTCCCCATCCTTCACCATCTCCTAGAACCTGCTCAGACTCGTCCATTGAGTCAGTGATGCCGTTCAACCACCTCATCCTCTGTCATCCCCTTCTCCTTCAATCTTGCCCAGCATCAGGGTCTTTTTTAATGACTCAGCTGTTCCCATCTAGTGGCCAAAACACTGGAGCTTTAGCTTCAGCACCAGTCCTTCCAATGAATATTCAGAGTTGATTTCCTTTATAATTGACTGGTTGGATCTCCTTGCAGTCCAAGGGAGTTTCAACAGTCTTCGCCAATACCACAGTTCAAAAGCATCAATTCTTTGGCATTCAGCCTTCACAGTCTAACTCTCACATCCATATGTGACTACTGGAAAAACCATAGCTTTGACTAGACGAACCTCTGTTGGCAAAATAATGTCTCTGCTTTTCAATATGCTATCTAGGTTGGTCATAACTTTCCTTTGAAGGAGTAAGCGTCTTTTAATTTCATGGCTGCAGTCACCATCTGCAGTGATTTTGGAGCCCCCAAAAATAAAGTCTGACACTATTTCCACTGTTTCCCCATCTATTTCCCATGAAGTGATGGGACCAGATGCCATGATCTTCGTTTTCTGAATGTTGAGCTTAAGCCAACTTTTTCACTCTCCACTTTCACTTTCATCAAGAGGCTCTTTAGTTCCTCTTCACTTTCTGCCATAAGGGTGATGTCATCTGCATATCTGAGGTTATTGATTTTTCTCCTGGCAATCTTGATTCCAGCTTGTGTTTCTTCCAGTCTAGCATTTCTCATGATGTACTCTGCATAGAAGTTAAACAAGCAGGGTGACAATATACAGCCTTGACGTACTCCTTTTCCTATTTGGAACCAGTCTGTTGTTCCATGTCCAGTTCTAACTGTTGCTTCCTGACCTGCATACAGATTTATCAAGAGGCAGGTCAGGTGATCTGGTATCCCCATCTCTTTCAGAATTGTCCACAGTTTATTGTGATCCACTCAGTCAAAGGCTTTGGCATAGTCAATAAAGTAGAAATAGATGTTTTTCTGGAACTCTCTTGCTTTTTTGATGATCCAGTGGATGTTGGCAATTAGATCTCTGGTTCGGAAGGAGGAAACAGACAGAGCTGGACTCACCTAGCCCAGGCTGCGAACATTAGGTTACACGCATGGTCACCCTCCCAGTGGACTCTGAACTTTGTGCCCGGTGTCTGTAGAAATGGCACACCAATGGAAAACCAGACCCCCCGATAAAAGAGCCTCAGGACCCGTACTTGGACTCTTCATTGCCTAAAAGAATATGCTATTTGTCTCTGTGACAGAACAAAGTGGTAAATTCTGTTTATCGGGATATGACCACAGGCTGATTTAAAATATCTACCATTTTTCTAGTCTTGTGACACATGAATCATGGGTTAACTTTGATCGTATCTCTCTTTTACCTTGTCCAGACTAGTTTCAAGGAATTTGGGGAGCTGGATTTCAGCAAGTACATTTAGGATATACAATGTTTTCACAAACACTGGTCAAGGTCTTTGGCTAAGTGGAGACTCTGCCTTGGGCCCGCTGGTGTAATGAACTGCACTCCACTATCTGCATTATCCTTCTGAGTGATTTTGTTTCCTGGAATGCGTAGCTACAACAGTTCCTCTGCCTTTTCTAAAGCCAGCTTGGCCATCTGGAAGTTCACGGTTAATGTATTGCTGAAGCCTGCCTTGGAGAATTTTGAGGATTACTTTACTAGTATGTGAGATGAGTGCAATCGTTTGAGCATTCTTTGGCACTGCCTTTCTTTGGGATTGGAATGAAAACTGATCTTTTCCAGTCCTGTGGCCACTGCTGAGTTTTCCAAATTTGCTGGCATATTGAGTGCAGCACTTTCACAGCATCATCTTTCAGGATTTGAAAGAGCTCAACTGGAATGCCATCACCTCCACTAGCTTTGTTCATAGTGATGCTTTCTAAGGCCCACTTGACTTCACATTCCAGGATGTCTGGCTCTAGGTGAGTGATCACACCATTGTGATTATCTGGATGGTAAAACTCTTTTTTGTACAGTTCTTCTGTGTATTCTTGTCACCTCTTCTTAATATCTTCTGCTTCTGTTAGGTCCATACCATTTCTGTCCTTTATTAAGCCCATTTTTGCATGAAACATTCCCTTGGTATCTCTAATTTTCTTAAAGAGATCTCTAGCCTTTCCCATTCTGTTGTTTTCCTCTATTTCTTTGCATTGATTGCTGAGGAAAGCTTTCTTATCTCTCCTTGCTATTCTTTGGAACTCTGCATCCAGATGCTTATATCTTTCCTTTTTTTCCTTTGCTTTTCACTTCCCTTCTTTTCACAGCTATTTGTAAGGCCTCCTCAGACAGCCATTTTGCTTTTTTGCATTTCTTTTCCATTGGGATGGTCTTGATCCTTGTCTCCTGTACAGTGCCACAAACCTTCGTCCATAGTTCATCAGGCACTCTATCAGATCTAGTCCCTTAAATCTATTTCTCACTTCCACTGTATAATCATAAGGGATTTGATTTAGGTCATACCTGAATGGTCTAGTGGTTTTCTCCACTTTCTTCACTTTAAGTCTGAATTTGGTAATAAGGAGTTCATGATCTGAGCCACAGTTAGCTCCCAGTCTTGTTTTTGCTGACTGTATAGAGCTTCTCCATCTTTGGCTACAATGAATATAATCAATCTGATTTCAGTGCTGACCATCTGGTGATATCCATGTGTAGAGTCTTCTCTTGTGTTGTTAGAAGATGGTGTTTGCTATGACCAGTGCATTCTCTTGGCAAAACTCTGTTAGCCTTTGCCCTGCTTCATTCTGTACTCCAAAACCAAATTTGCCTGTTACTCCAGGTGCTTCTTAACTTCCTACTTTTGCATTTCCAGTGCCCTATAATGAAAAGGACATCTTCTTTGGGTGTTAGTTCTAAAAGATCTTGTAGGTTTCCATAGAACCATTTTCAACTTTAGCTTCTTCAGCATTACTGGTTGGGGTATAGTCTTGGATTACCATGATCTTGAATGGTTTGCCTTGGAGATGAATAGAGATCATTCCATCCTTTTTGAGACTGCATCCAAGTACTGCATTTCAGACTGTTTTGTTGACCATGAGGGCTACTCCATTTCTTCTAAGGGATTCCTGCCTGCAGTAGTAGATATAATGGTCATCTGAGTTAAATTCACCCATTCCAGTTCATTTTAGGTCGCTGATTCCTAGAATGTCGACGTTCACTCTTGCCATCTTCTGTTTGATCACTTCCAATTTGCCTTGATTCATGGACCTGACATTTTAGGTTGCTATGCAGTATTGGTTTTTACAGCATCAGACCTTGCTTCTATCACCAGTCACATCCACAACTGGCTATTGTTTTTGCTTTGGCTCCATCCCTTCATTCTTTCTGGAGTTATTTCTCCACTGATCTCCAGTAGCATATTGGGCACTTACTGACCTGGGGGGTTCCTCTTTCAGTATCCCGTCATTTTGCCTTTTCATACTGTTCATGGGGTTCTCAAGGGAAGAATATTGAAGTGGCTTGTCATTCCCTTCTCCAGTGGACCACATGTGTTCTCAGTGGAGGTAAATTTAGAAGTTGCCTGATTCTGTGTCATATGCCTAAAGGCTAGAGTCATGAATCACCCACCCTCTGATATATGCTAACTCTATTTATACCGATGATTTATAAGGGCTTTCCTGGTAGTTCAGATAGTAAAGATCTTGCCTGCAATGTATGAGACCTGGGTTTGATTCCTGGGTTGGGAAGATCCCCTGAAGAAGGGAATGGCAACCCACTCCAGTATTCTTGCCTGGAGAATTCCATGCACAGAGGAGTCTGGCAGGCTACAATCCATGGGGTCACAAAGAGTCAGACAGGACTGAGTGACTAAAACATTGCAATGACATTTAATTCACAATCTGCCTTAATCTTTGTATTATTTCTCAATTAGTTTAGTTTTATTTTGGAAAATACAATTATGGTGTTTATCAGTCATTCTAAAGTTGTGATCTTGATATCCATAGATATTATCACCACTATCCGTAACTTCTTGGACTCCACCTGCCTATATCTGGATCAGAAACTCCACCTACTCTCTGGGTGGAACCCAGTGCTATGTGTTGTAACAAGTTCTCTAGGTGATTCCTATGCAGGCTGAAGTTTTGTAAGCACTCATGAAAATATGCCAAAATGTTATGTAATCGTATCCAACTCTTTGCAACCCCATGGACTGTAGCTCACCAGGCTCCTCTGTTCATGGAATTCTCCAGGCAAGAATACTGGAGTGGGTTGCCATTTCCTTCCCAGGGGATCTTTCCTGACTTAGGGATTGAACCCAGGTCTCCTGCATTGCAGGCAGATTCTTTACCAACTGAACCACCAGGGAAACACTTAACTAAATGCTTAGTTCAGTTCAGTTCAGTTCAGTTGCTCAGTTGTGTCCGACTCTTTGCGACCTCATGAATCACAGCACGCCAGCCTCCCTGTCCATGATCAACTCCAGGAGTTCACAGACTCATGTCCATTGACTCAGTGATACCATCCAGCCATCTCATCTTCTGTTGTTCCCTTCTTTTCCTGCTCCCAATCCCTCCCAGCATCAAAGTCTTTTCCAATGAATCAACTCTTTGCATGAGGTGGCCAAAGTACCGGAGTTTCAGCTTTAGCATCATTCCTTCCAAAGAAATCCCAGAGCTGATCTCCTTCAGAATGGATTTGTTGGATCTCCTTGCAGTCCCAGGGACTCTCAAGAGTCTTCTCCAACACCACAGTTCAAAAGCATCAATTCTTCAGCACTCAGCCTTCTTCACAGTCCAACTCTCACATCCATACATAACTATTGGAAAAACCATAGCTTTGACTAGACAGGCCTTAGTCGGCAAAGTAATCTCTCTGCTTTTCAATATACTATCTAGGTTGGTCACAAATTTTCTTCCAAGGAGTAAGCATCTTTTAATTTCATGGCTGCAGTCACCATCTGCAGTGATTTTGGAGCCCCCCAAAATAAAGTCTGACACTGCTTCCTCTGTTTCCCCATCTATTTCCCATGAAGTGATGGGACCGGATGCCATGACCTTAGTTTTCTGAATGTTGAGCTTTAAGCCAACTTTTTCACTCTCCTCTTTCACTTTCATCAAGAGGCTTTTAAGTTCCTCTTCACTTTCTGCCATAAGGGTGGTATCATATGCATATCTCAGGTTATTGATATTTCTCCTGGCAGTCTTGATTCCAGCTTGTACTTCTTCCAGCCCAGCATTTCTCATGATTTACTCTGCATAGAAGTTAAATAAGCACAGTGACAATATACAGCCTTGACGTACTCTTTTTCCTATTTGGAACCAGTCTGTTCCATGTCCAGTTCTAACTGTTGCTTCCTGGCCTGCATACAGATTTATCAAGAGGCAGGTCAGGTGTTCTGGTATTCCCATCTCTCTTAGAATTTTCCACAGTTTATTGTGATCCACACAGTCAAAGGCTTTGGCATAGTCAATAAAGTAGAAATAGATGTTTTTCTGGAACTCTCTTGCTCTTTCCATAATCCAGCAGATGTTGGCAATTTGATCTCTGGTTCCTCTGCCTTTTCTAAAACCAGCTTGAACATCAGGAAGTTCACTCATACCATATTAGGACTGGCTGCTTGCTGCTGGAAAATCAATACCTGAGAAGCAGTTGTTGGTAGAAAGGAAAGTTGCTTTTAGTCAGAATGCCAGCAATCTGGGGAGATGATGGACTCAATGTCCCCCAAAAAACTACTTCTGAAGATTCTGCTTTGTCATGAAAATTTTTTAAAGGGAAAAAGGAAAGCAGTCTTCTTGTTGTTCAGTCCCTCGGCCACGTCCAAATCTTTGCGTCCATGAACTGCAGCGTGCAGCCTTCCCAGTCCTTCACCGTCTCCTGGAGTTTTCTCAAACTCATGTCCATTGAATCGGTAAGAAGCCAATTCTGACTCCATGTTGGAAGCTGTTTCTTTGATTTGCTTTTCATTGTTTTGTTATTACAATCATACATAATAACTTGCCTCAGAAGACCCTGCTCCTCTGCCTGATTGTAAACTAAAGTGTCTTGGTTCGGAAAGATAATCTGACCCTGCCCACCAGTGAATAGAAGAGATTAACACGCCCCCTTCCAAAGGCTAGCCCTTCCCTGAGATGTTTTGCAAGACTGAGGACTCTCTTGACTCTAGTTCCTCACTGCCCTTCTCTCTCTATTCTGCCTTTTTACTTAAGCTGTTCATTGCCTCTCTCTCTGACCCATGAAAGAACCTGGAATCCAGACTCCGACAAACTTTGTCTGCCATCTCCTAGGCCAGCCGACTTTCCAAATAGCCATATTTTTTGTCTCAGTACTTCGTCCCTCAGATTTTTTGGCCTCTCATTCGAGCGAGCTCGAATTCACTAACAGTCTCAGTTAATCACTGAGATGGGGTCAACGCAGACTCCATCCTCCATTCAGTTCAGGCTTGTCAACTTCTTGTGATTTTTCTTTAGATTCTGTCTTGTTTACACGGTTTGTTGCCAACATTACTGAAGGGGATGCTAGAGAAAAGATCTAGTCATCTGTTAATTATTTATTCTTCATTTCTACTTTGATCTATGGAAAGAACCAATAGATTAGTCAAGGCATTGAGATCAAAATATTTGAAAGTTGCACTTAGGCTGGAGATAAGTAGAGCCAGAGGTGCCTGGTTTAAGGTTAGTGACAAGACCAAGGGGCCTTCTGTAAAGAGCTCTTTCCTGCAAAGAACTACATCCTGCCAAAAGCCGCTTACATTACTAATAATTTTCTTTGAGAGATAGGGCTACAGCTGTGCATGTGTTTTAGCATAAGATGATTTTAAAATAAATTACCTCATTTTTCAGATATTTTTGTGGGTTTCTTGGCTTATGCCCCATCAATAAATCTTATAGGGTGGAGCAGCAATTTTTGATGTCATTTGATGGATTATCAGCATTCCAGTTATCAAAAGTAGGCAAGATTACAGATATTTGTAGTTTATGAGAGTAGATAAAATTTCCCACTTTAGAATCCTAATTTTTAGATAATTACATATTCCCAAGGAATGGCAAAGATAGAATCAAAAGCATTTGATTTCTGGATATTAACCATGTATCCTACAACCTTGCTTTCACTGCTTATCAGTTCCAAGAGTTTTTTGTTTTGTTTCATGTTTGCAATTCCTTGAGATTTTCTTTATAGTGAATCTTTTCATATATGAACAACTTGCCATGTTTTACTATTGCTTTTGGCCAATATTCAAAAATAAAATGTTCTAAGATTTCCCCGGCTCAGTATTTTCCTCTTTATCCTTTGTCTTTCCCACTCATACCTTGGGAATGAGCTCTGTTAAATGTCAGGAGATTTCAAGTAGAGACAGGTAAATGTCCCCAGGGAAGGAAAAAATTAGGGAGAGTTAGAAAAATTCCCATCCTAGTCAACTGATTACCAATTAATCTTTCCCCACCCTTAACAATGAGGATAATCAATAGAATCATTCTCTTGTTTATAATCAAGGTTTAATTTAACACTACAGTGCAACAAATAAATCATGTGTGCAGTTCAGAGAATTTTGAAAAATGCATATGCTTGTTCACTGTGGCCTACAGCACATTTCCTTTATCCACACACCACAGTTTATCTGTTTACTTTTTGATGGCCACTTGGACTATTTCTGGTTTTTGACAGGACTACAAGGGCTGTGCTTACCCAGCTTCAAGACTGAAGGAAGAGCCCAGAATCAGCAACAGAGATATCAATGGTTTAATGAATGGGGGAGCTTACATGTCTGAAGGAAGGTCCTAGAGCCACACTCCACCATGTACTGTGGATGGCAAGGCAAGACGTGGTGACAGATTTCACTCCTGGTGGCAGGGGGAAAGTGAAAATGTTAGTCGCTCAGTTGTGCCTGACTCTTTGGGACCCCATGGACTGTAGCCCACCAGGCTCCTTTGTCCATGGAATTCTCCAGGCAACAGTACTGAAGTGGGTAGCCATTCCCTTCTCCAGGGGATCTTCCTGACCCAGGGATTGAAACTGGATCTCCTGCATGGCAAGCAGATTCTTTACCAGCTGAGCCACAAGGGAAGTCTGATGGCAGGGGGAGGTTATCAGTTATAGTGGCAATTGATATCTAGTGGGCTCATTGTTACCAGGGAAAACAGCAGAGGGGCATGCCCCTAACCATCCTTTTGAGAAGCATAGTGGAGTGTTCTGATCTAAAGCTGGAACAATCATTACCTGGGACCTGGGGCAAGTAAGAAGATCAGTTATATAACTAAGGAATAGCTAAAGCAAACACTGGTGGAGCAGAGGAGAGGCACAGAGGGCAAGAGAACGGCCATCCTGAGTGGCCTGAGCATGCAACTACTGTGCACATTCTTATACAGAGACTTGCAGATGTGTTTTCACTTCTCTTGGATTAATGCCTTGGGGTAGAAATTTTTGAGTTATTGAGTAGATATACACTTTATTAGAAACTGCCAGTCTTGGATACAACAGCAGTATATAGAAGTTCCAGTCATCACGTCCTTGGCAACGTGTTGTGTTGTCAGTGTTTTTATTTTAGCTATTTCAGTGACTCTGAGGTGAAATCTCAATGTAGTTTACTTTGCAATAATCCCATGGATGGAGGAGCCTGGTGGGCTGCAGTCCATGGGGTCGCTAAGAGTCAGACACGACTGAGCAACTTCATTTTCACTTTTCACTTTCCTGCACTGGAGAAGAAAATGGCAACCCACTCCAGTATTCTTGCCTGGAGAATCCCAGGGATGGGGGAGCCTGGCGGGCTGCCGTCTATGGGGTCGCACAGAGTCGGACACGACTGAAGCGACTTAGCAGCAGCAGCAATACCTAGTAATATTGCACACATTTTAGCATGCTTATTGGCCATTCATATATCTTCTTTTCTGAAGTGTTTGTTTAAATCTTTTTCAATTGGGTTGTTTTAAAATTTTTTATTGAGTTGTAAAAGTTATTTATATATTCTGGATGCAAACTCTTTGTCAGATGTATATATTGCAAATATTTTCTTCTGATTGAAGTCTTTTCCATTAGTTTCTTAATGGTGTTGTTGATAAGAAGTTTTAATTTTGATGAAATCCAGTTCAGCAATTTTGTTTTTTTCTAGGATTAGGTTTAGATGCAGGTTACTGTAAACTCCAGGTAATCATGGGTTAAACAGGATGGCAATGTCTTTTTTTCTCTCTTTCACTCAGGTCAGAAGTCCATTCCACAACCACCAGTTATCTCTTCAATTGTATTGTTTTTCCATGTAGTTCATATAAGTACTTGAACCAAAGTAAAGAGAACACATCCTCTTTCTGTGGATATTTCTTTGGAGTGGGACCATCATTAACCTTGATATTTAATTGTCTCATCTGTCTACAGGACTACAAAGGATGCTGAATAATGTGGTTTATATTTCACTGGGCTATGTACTCACTTAAAAAAAAAAACAAATGTTCTAATGAAATAGGACAAGATAATAAATACTGTAGGAAAAATGGTAGTCTCTGCCATAATCTGTTGATTCTTTCCTGTGAATTTTCTCATTTCATCTATTTTCAAATATGTTAGAATACAATCATTGTTTCAATCTTATTACATTTATTTTTTCTTGACTTTACAATTACATTGTGATTTACATTCTTAATATTGTTTATTCATATTTACTTTTTTCCCCATGATTAGTATTGTCAAAGATTCATCAGTTGTATCTCTCTGAAGAAGTAGCTTCTGGCTTAGTTTCTCTTCTCCAGCAGAGTTTTAGAAATGGAGGAATATTGCTTGTTTCTTGGAAACTTTTATCAACACTTATACCTGTAAAAATATAATAAAAGATATCAAACTCAGGTCTCCAAATGACTAATGGAGAGAGAAACTGCTAATTTAGCAAATGAAGCAAGGTTATTTTTAGGATTTTAGCTTTGGGCTCAGCGATTTTAAGGAATTCTATCATTTGGGTCAGGGAGAGGTAATTATATTAATTTCCATTTTTGATAGGATGAGATGGCTGGATGGCATCACCAAGTCGATGCACATGCATTTGAGTGAACTCTGAGAGTTGGTGATGAACAGGGAGGCCTGGCGTGCTGCGATTCATGGGGTCGCAAAGAGTCAGACACGACTGAGCGACTGAGCTGAACTGAACTGAATTAGTCTATCATATATATCATACACATATATATGAATATCTGTGAATAAATATATATACTAGAGGAACTGAGTCAGGAGATTGCTGTAGGGACTGGCAAGTTCAAGATCTGTGAGGCAAACCAGCAGGCTGGAGATCTGAGGAAGAGCTGACATTGCTGTCTTGAGTCCAAAATCTGCAGGATAGTTCTGCAAACTGGAAACAGAAGGAGAGTTTCTAGATTACAGCGATAAGCCAGATTTTGTCTTCTTTGGGAAATCTTAGTTTTAGTTCTTAAGGTCTTTGATTGAATAAGGCCTACCCACACTGTGAAGGGTAGTCTACTTTTCTTTAAGCTTACTGATTTAAATGTCAATCATATCTTAAAAATACTTTTACAGCAACATCTAAACTGGTTAGATCATCTGCTGCCTTTGCCAAAGAACTGGCAGGCCGATCCTTTACCGCTGAACCACCTAGGACGCTCTCAAGGGATTACAGAGTTACTTAAATCCTTTTAGATGGTATGTGAACAAAATATTGAAGACCACTAGGATTAAGTCCCAAACTCTCTCTCCAAGGGAGCCACCATGGTACCAAAAATATTCAATGATACTTGTTAAAGATGGTAATACATTCTTTATGCAGGACCATCAAGCAGGATGGAATGGAATTTTATGGTGAGGGAGAAAGACTGGGCTCAATTCCAAATTCAGCAGGGGCAAATGGGAATTTATTGCCAAGCAGCAGGGTGGAAATCAGTGAACAAAAGCACTAAGAGGAAATACCAGAAGTAAGGGGAAATCTGACAAGGGATTTTTGCTGAATGAAGACAGGTCAAGGTGATCAGGCGTGATACAGGTAATGGTGGAGGGTGAGGAACCTGGTCAGACATTGAGGCTATTGGATAGTGAGGGAAGTGTGGGGATTCTGGTTAAACTGAATTAGCAAGATTCCTGGTAAAATGAAATTTTATAAGGAAGTGACAGATGGTCCTAGGAAAGCCTCATGACCCTGACTAATGTTAGATCAAGCAAAGAATCTTTGTCAGTACTGAGAGACAGCATTTCTGTCAATAGCTTAGGAGAAAGAGCACTTGTACTTTGATCATTAACTCTTTTTCTTTTTTAAAAGAGCTTTAATGAAGCATAATTGACATACAAAGAACTGAACATATTTAATGAGTACAATTTGATGAGTTCAAACAAACCCCAACCCCTGTGATTCCATCACCACAATCAAGGTAACAGACATATCCAGTACTTCCCCAAGTTTCCCTGGGTCCCTTTGTATTATGCTTAATTTTGTGTGAGTGTGTTTGTAATCAGACAACTTAACATGAGGTCTATACTTTCAACAAACTTTGAAGAGCACAATACTACATTGTGAACTAGGCACTATGCTGAAGATTTGGAAACAATCCAAGTATCCATCAATAGACAAAAGATGTAAGTGGTCTATACACGGGTTTCCCAGACCACACACTGGTAAAGAATACCTCTGCCAGTACAGAAGCTCACCAGGCTCCTCTGCCTGTGTGACTTCCCAGGCAAGAATACTGGAGGGGGCTGGCCACTTCCTTCTTCAGGAGAACTTCCCAGCCCAGGGACTGGATACATATCTCCCGAATTGGCAAGCAGATTATTTTACTGCTGATCTACCATTTTACAGAAGTCCCAAAGACATCCTTACCTTGTCCCTGATGTTAGAGGAAAGGTTTTCCATCTTTTACCACTAAATATGAAACTCCAGTGCTTTGGCCACCTCATGCGAAGAGTTGACTCATTGGAAGAGACTCTGATGCTGGGAGGGATTGGGGGCAGAAGGAGAAGGGGACGACCGAGGATGAGATGGCTGGATGGCATCACTGACTTGATGGATGTGAGTCTGAATGAACTCTAGGAGTTGGTGATGGACAGGGAGGCCTGGCGTGCTGCGATTCATGGGGTCGCAAAGAGTCGGACATGACTGAGTGACTGAACTGAACTGACTGACGTTCACTGTGAGTTTTCATATATTTTATGTTGAGACAGTTTTCTTCTATTTCTAGTTGTTTTTTATATCATGTGAGGATTTTTAATTTTGTTGTATATTTCTTCTGCAGCAATTGAGATGATTGTGTGGTTTTTCTCCTTTCATTTTGTTAATATGGTATATTATTTAGATCCTTTTTTTTTTGTATTGAACCATCCCTTTAAGAATAAATCCTACTTGATCATGTTGTGTAATCCTTTTAATATGCTATTGGCTTCTATTTACTAGTATTGTGTTGAGGATTTTTGAATCAGTTTTCACTGGGGATTTTGGCCTGCAGTTTTCTTGTAGTGCCTTTGGTGTTGGTAGTAAGGCAATATTAATCATCCTTTGCCCAGTTCTGTGGCGTTTTACTTTATACATGCACTATTTAATAATCAGAAATTTTCAAGGTGCTTTAACTGAAGATTTCAGTAGCTCTTTTCCTTCATGGATCCCTTCTTCCTGGAATTCATCCTTACTTTTTCCTTCCACTTTATCTTCCTGAAATCTATTATATCTTCTCAACTCAGCCAGGCCTTTTGTTTCTTTTCTGTTTCTCTAACTGTAATCAAATCTTGCCTCCCAGAAGCCTAGATGATTTAGAACTTGCCTCATTGATTTTATTGTATCTGTTTCCACAATTAAAAAAATCCATTTCTTAAAATTTATTTCATGTATTTCATTTATTTTTCTTGTTTAATCATTGTTTATTAATGTTAGGTCCTATTTTAGTTACTTCATTATAGCCGGAACCGGAAGTTCCACCCAACATTTGGGCTTCTCAGGCCAAGTAAATAGCAGGTGAGGAAAGTTGCCACTATCTTGACAGGGGCAATTTATGCTTATCATCAGGAAGAGGTATACAAAGGAGGGAGGGAAGACTATGTTTGTTTACAGCATCAGTTAATCTCAGCTGGCCTGGACTGACTGAATACTTATCTCAGAGCTATTGACCCTTGGTAAATAATGTAAAATCTATCAACTAAAGATAAATGGTGTTCTGAAACCATGGGTCTGTAAGTTGTTACAAAGCAAGAAGCATCAGTCTGTCTTCATTGCTTAGGAATGATAATCTTATTTAAGATTAGCACCAAATTTTGGTGGGGGCAGGGAGTAGGTAATGTCAGGGTTCAAAGTCTAAGTCTAATCACATAGCTGGAATAGATTTATGTGAACAGTTCAATATGAGACCCCTGCCATAGGTAGATTTGGGGCTTTCTAGCCCTGGAATGCTTCACCAAACACAGTGGTGACCTGAGATCTGGAGGCAATGCATGTTCTCTGTAAGGCTACCCTACAGGTGGACCAAGAAGCCCACTTCTGGGAATTCCAAACTCTTTTCAGTGCATGTCCTTCTGTTGTTACTGGATTATGTCCTTTGTAATAAAGTTGTTTTTAATAAACTAATAAGTCTTCTGAGTCATTTCAACAAACACTTAAGGTTCTTAGTATATAATTTATATAGTTTGGCAGCCAGATAATCCATTAGAGCTTCATTTGTTATTCCATTTCTCAATTTAAAAATTTTTATTGAAATATCATTTATATACAATAAAATGCACCTTTTTAAAATACAATGTGAGGCATTTTTAGAAATCTCTATCTTGTAGTCATGACCACATTCAAGGTATAGAACCTTTCCATGACCTCCAAAAGTTCCTTCTTTCTGCTTGACACCCAACTTGTCAAATATTGATAGCAAATGGTAAAATGTAATATTCATCACTTGAGATGGTTGCGGTAATAAAGGTCTTACATATCTCGGGGATCAGAAGCTCAGTCATCACATTAGTTGAGCTACATAGGTTCACAGAGATGCTGTGAGAAGAATAGCTGAAAGGTTGAGAAATCTAGACTAAGTAGCAGAAGAGGGAGATGGTGTTAGTTGCAGCCCTAAGATCAGCTATAAGCTCACTAGGAAAAGACAGCATGCAGACTTCTAGATTAATATACTGCTGAATGAAATGGATCAAGCAGTGCCTGGGGTGGTATATAGCAGGTGCTCTGGTAGCCCCTCCTGATCTCCCTTCAAGACTGAGTCAACAATTCCCAAGTTGCCAGTGACTACAAATTCTCTGCTAAGTGCCTTCACTGGAATTGTCCTCAACCAAAGCAAACCAAAGCTTCCTTGTCACAGGTCATACATCCTCTTCAGGTACAAGGAAAGTCTGTACCAATGACTGTCCTTGTAGTCGTATGAGGGTCTACAGCTCCCAACCCCACCTCATGATAGAGCAACCCTAATGGACCAGCCCAGCTTCCTGTGGTACCAACCTTCACTGTTGCTTCATCACAGTTCAACAACTGTTCTTGCTAAATCCTACTTCACTCACTTGACTGTTGGTGTTGATCCCAAGTATATACTCCAATTAAACTTCCTATATCCAGTTCCACATTTTACAGACAGTTTCCCAGGATCCTCGTCTAAGATAAAATTTTATTATGTGTTTTCCACAAAGGGAAATCCCCTAATGTCTAACAAAAAGATAATTACACTTGCTAGTAATCAGATAAAGATGACTCAAATGAGTTGAGCAATACCCATAATCATTGATCAGAAGTCTCAGTATGTCAATTATCTTAATCAAAATCTCAACAGTTTTTTTTTAGCTGAAAATTATTAGGTAATCCTAAAGTTTATGTGGATGAAAGAATAGCAAATTTTGAATCCTTGCGAAACTTTCCTCTGGTCCAAAAACAGATTAGTCCAGTCTGTGTACACAGTGGGAAGAAATATTTACTGAACCTCCAAGTGTCAGAGATATAGAAGAAAAAGTCTAGATAGCCCTCATTTCCAAACCCTCCTTTTGGTAGCTCAGCAGAAATGGTTTAAAAGGTCTGAGTTAGCTCAAGAAAGCAGGCTAAAACTAGTCAGGACTTCCCAGGTGGTGCTAGTGGTAAAACAAAACAAAACAAAACTCACCTGCCATTGCAGGACATACTCACAGACTTGTTACAGACTTGGGTTTGACCCCTGGGTCAGGAAGTTCCCTGGAGGAGGGCACGCCACCCACTTCACTATTCTTGCCTGGAGAATGCCATGGACAGAGGAGCCTAGCAGACTACAGTCCACATCGTCACAGAGTCAGACATGACTGAAGCAACTCAGCATGCATGTGAGACTACAGTCACATGAATGCTTCCTGCTTCTCAGGTCCCAGAAGCAGAGCATTGCAGCAGAGGGTTACAGGAGGAACGCTATCCATGCTGCCTTCAGCTCAGCAGTGCCTGGCCTCAGAACAGCTTGCTATGACAGAGGGAGAATTCGAGGTTAGTCCATGTCCTGTATCAGCTTGTAAGTTCTGTCCTCCACAAGCCTCATTGTATAGCTGTACTTTGTGGCACTAGTGACCTAGGTTCATGTCCTTTTTAGAACACTATCATTAAAGTCCCCTAGGGACCAGATAATTTCTAGCACAGACTGTCTACGATTTCTCAAGGCTCCTCTTAATCTAAAAATTCCATTGTTTCATTACTAAAAACAGCTTTGAAAATTATTTTTCCAGTGTTTGTCCTGTGCCCTTGTCTAAATTGAATGCAATATGGTTTTCAGCAGGAAAACAGAACAGTTGTAGGGAAGAATAGACAGTATTCAGTAGGGCTGGATGAGTAAGAGGAAATTTTAAATTGTGCTTACGTAGGTAACTTGCATGGCATATGTCTGTTAATAAGAGAAAGAAATCCTCTAAGATTTCCCCAGGATTCTCATGATGTAAAGGGAAAATCCAGGGGAATACACATAAAGACTGATGAGCTCAGATGTCATTTCAGGCTAAGGCATGTCATGTCAGCACATGTCTCTTGCAAAGATCACATGAGTGCTCTCAGGTGATGCAAAGTGCAGCTGCAAGTGGTTTTGAGATTTTATAACACAGACAACAGGCACCTTGCTGTTGTCTCTATTAAAAGATATTGATTTCAATTTAGAATAAAAACAAGTTCAGCTGGCAGGTAACAGGTGGATGCTCTGGTTCACGGGACCCATTTTGTGGTATCTCTTACCAACTACAGTCCAGCAGCTGGCTGATTCACCCTTGGACATTGAGACAACTTGATGAAGAACCTGGAAAGAAACTTTTTCTGGATTCTGGAGCTCAAGTAAGTGACCAGATTGTGAAAGATAGATAAGGATAAGGCTATGTTCCACCTCCTTAAACATGGTGTTAGGGGTTCTTTTAGTTCTAATTGTGTAGTATTTTGCCAATCTTTTCATCAGAGACTAGGGGTACTTGTGGATTTAGAAAAGTAACAGACAGTGAGGTGTTTCAAAAGAGAAGAGCTAGGGGACTTCCCTGGTGGTCCAGTGGTTATGAATCTGCCTTTCACTGCAGGGGATACAGTTCCATCCCCGGTCAGGGAACTAAGATTCCACATGCTACGGGGCAAATAAAACCCATGAACCACAGTGAAGATTTGGGGCATCTTAAAAAAAAAAAAAGAAAGATCTGCTTTCATATTTCATTTTTTGACTGCTGACAATTAAAGACCAGTCCTATCCTCCCTGGGTCCCAGAAATGGAACCCCTTCCCTAGCCTCTGTTTTTAAAGACATCAAAAAAGCTTACAGTGATGCCAATGCTTTAGATGCTATGGTAGGTATCCCCAGTGACCAAAATCCTTTCCTTAAGTATATGTGGTATATATAAGTACCCTATAAAAGAGTATTACTAGTGTTTTAATTGTATTTTTTAAAGTAGATTTAAAAATTTAATGAGGAATAATTGAAACATAATAAATTGAATACTTTTTAAATGAATAATGTGTATAATTTTCTGTCTGGTTTAACTCAGCACTATCCTTTCCAAATTCAAACACATATAAAAGCGATTCATCCCTTTTTATTACTGAGTTAATTACATCATATGGACATATCACAACTTGCTTATCCATTTATCTGTATGTAAAATTTTGAGCTATTTTCAGCTATTGAGTATTACAAATCAAAATACCATGAACATTTGTTATAAATCTGAACATGTGCCTTTATTTCTTTTGTAGCTTGCTTTTAAAAATGACTATTTATCTTTCATAAATTCAAAATTTAAGTTAATGATTCTAAATAGAAATGAGAGGTAGTGGAGGGAGATACCAAAATAACTATGAGTCATTTAGAGATTACATTCCTTTGGAAATTGTAATCTGTTTTTCTGGGTGTTATGCCAACCAATTGCCTACTTTTGTCCATTGATGTGAATTGTTTAAAGACTAGCATTGCTGATAATCATTTGTCATATCTATCAGATATGTACAATAATAAAATTTGAAGCACAATTACTTTAAATATTTTCACATGG